>JAGSMP010001119.1:65000-73389 GCA_029286625.1 Parnassius orleans | reverse complement strand
CAATCACCGGTAATACAGTGCTATCGATGCCTGGGTTATTCTCATCGAGCGCGAGAATGCCAAGCTCAAAAAATCACATGTGGTTACTGTGCTGAATCGCATGACACAAGGGAGTGCTGCAATAAAAACAAAGTACCCAAGTGTATAACTTGCACGGATAGAAAGGAAACTGATGTCAACTGTGCCCATCCCACTTATAGCCCGGAATGCCCGGAGTGGCGGAAATAGGACCGGATTGCCCGAGCAACCATTTCATACTGCTAAAGGCACCGAAGTCTTCCCACAAGAGCATTCAAGGGCTATAAAAATTGCACAAGTCAACCTTGGTAGAGGATACGCAGCGTTACAGGAATGCCTAAAAACGACGGAATCGCAGGGAATATCAATAATCCTAGTACAGGAACCCTACGTAGGTGCTAAAGCACATGTTACTTGTAGGTACAGAGTTATCCAAAAGCAAACTAATGACACTCAAATACCCGTCAAATCGGCGGTCATTGTCGTTGATCCGTCTGTACAGTACATTGTAAATCCCGACATTATTACAGAAAACATTGTTGCATGTAAATTTCAAATTTATAACTACTATATCGCAATTATTAACACATACATGGAAGACGCTCAAGACGTCGAAGAAGACTTAAGAATAATTTCTAACTTCAAAAACAAAAACTGTACTACCACACTCTGGATCACTAAGACACATAGAAGCCTGTCAAGAGCTTCGCTTTGAACCACGCGTTGAATAAATTTATAATGTTCCATTTAAATTAAGTTCATGTAATAATTAAAATGGTTTTATTGCGCAAAATCTTACGTGACGCATATTGAAGCTTATACAAACGAAACAGCACAGTAAAATAGCCAACATAAAAATACTTACAAACATCTTTATGCCTATGAGGCGTTATTGTGCCAAACCCATCATTATTTTGGACTTAAATATAACTCCTATGATATACGCGAGTATGTTGCGCAGAGGAGAACCATACCGGCTTCACTTTTTGTTAACGCTTGATTTTACTAGGTACCCATCTATTTTTCATACCGTGCGCTTTATATGAAACGATTCTTAAGGAGTAAACTTCAATAAACTCCAAAAAAAAAACAAGCCCACAGCTGAACATAGGCCTCTCCTAAGCAATAATCCTAGTCCTGAGCCATTTGTCTTAAATAAAATAAACATTATATAAATAATATAAATTATTTTATTTGAGAACGTGTTATATTGTCAACATCGAAATCATAGCATTTTGAAACTTCTTTTTCATCACTAGCCCGTATAAGTCCACTGTTGGAGATGTGTAGGGAGAATTTGCCTTAATCGTCCGCTTGGCAGGCGGATTGATGAACTCGAAACCGTTTCACACGTTTGACACTGCTGCCCTTTGCCGGTCCGGATATAGTACTAACTATGGTAGAAATAAGATGCAATTAGCCGAAGATAGGGCTAAGTGGCGCACCATGGGAGAGGCCTATGTCCAGCAATGGACTGCAACAGGCTGATGATGATGAAATGAATGATTTTTCGTTATTTCCCATAAACGTTACTTACAAAATCCGCGGGACAAAAAGGAGGGACGGATTATTTTATAACGCTACCATACGGTAAAAATTATTTCTAATAGGTCTTATGGGTGGTGTTTAGTCCATAACAAAAACCTAAATTTCACCATTGTACATCGCGACAAAACTCGCGATACCATCTGGATCTAGATGTCAGCCGATCCACTACTGTGCGATTTAGTAGAAGTTTTTTCATCGCAATACTTCTTTGTGGAATCGACTACTACCAGCGATTTTTCCGGGCCTATAATAACACTTAGGTACCTTCAATAAATGAGTCTACTTTTTTTTAAAAGGCCGGCAACGCACCTGCATTTGTCCTGGTGTTGCAGTTATTCATGGGCGGTGGTAGCCACTTACCATCACGTGAGCCGCATGCTCGTTTGCCTCCTATACAAAAAAAGTCATTCATTCATTGCTGCAGCGCAATTTCATGTATTTTCTCTAGTTTTATTTTTTATCTTGAATTTATTATGCTGTATTGTATCGTGGTTACGCATTAATATTTTTTTTCTTTCATTAAAAATACAGGTTTCCTCACGATATTTAAAAGCTAATTGGTTTATTGGTTCTGACGGAGATCGATGACAGTTTGCGGTATGATATTTTAAGTCGAACAATTATTGTGGTCCATAATGAATAAATTGTCTTAAACTAAGGTATATCGTAATATATACTGGAAGTGCCTGGAATAAAAGTGTTCGTAGGAGGAGTTGATTTGGCTTGGAGAATTGGTTTAATTTTTTTGCAATGGTTTTGATAGAACAAATTCGTAATTTTAAGGACAAATATACATTTATATACATATATAACAAACAGGAGTGGTCTCATATAAGTTTAAGATAAAAAAAATAATGGTATAAAATGGACATGAAGTTTTTATAGCTTTTTAGACGACATTATAGTCGTTACCTTGTATACATTCCTTAGTCCTTAGTTTTGTATGTCCCTTCGTCCACTCAAAAGGGTTAAAAAATAAATAATAAATAATTTTTCGTTCTAGTACTTATTGGTTATAGATTATTTTGAAGATATTATTAGTGTGAGGGGGAATACTGTTTAACTATTATAAGTCAGTTTGTCATGTAGTGGTGGCGTAAGAGAATCCACTATACAATAACATCCCGAGGGTGTCGTAAGAGGCGAGAGGAAAATAAAACAGAAGATGGGCTACATCTAAACGTACAACATTGTAGCTAACGAAAAATCATTTTTACAGCTATATCATGGTTGTAGCACGAATGGGTCGGCTCAACCAGGGTAGGACCACGCTCTCACAGAATACCAGCGCAAAATAGCAACGCAAAATAGCAGCTTAATCCTGCTGTGTTTCGTGTGGTGAGTGTAGAGAACCGGAGAGCCTTTTTATTGGGAAACGAGGCATTCCATCTTAGTTCTCAGGGGTGACAACGCATCTGCATTTTGATTATTAATCGTGGATAGGTATAGATATCTATGGGCCACATAATCTACTTACCATCAGGTGGACTGTGTGCTCGTTTTTCACCCTTATTCTAAAAAATAATCTTCCTAATAACAACTAATAACAAGTAATATGGCAAATATTACTACTATGAGGTAATCTATGTTTAGCAGTGGACATTTCAAAGTCTATACATAGTTTGCCTGTAATCCCACAGGTGAGGCAGAGTCAAGAGCAGCAATCTACTCGGACGTTTAGCCAGAAAAATTAAAAAAAAAATTAAGTTTGTGATTGTGTAGTACATAGCCCATACATTTATAAACCTTATGTCCCATTAGTCGTCTTTTACGACATGGAAGTAACACAGTTGGTACATTCTTTTTGTCATAAGTCCCACATGAACAACTGTAAGTATCAGATGTTTAAGTCACTTGTTGCTTGACTATTAGCTAACCTGATGGTAAGTAGTGATGTAGCCGAATGTATGCTATCTTATTTTCTGCTTGCATACCTCACATGCCACCGTTGTACCACATGAGTAAAGAAAACATACCGTATAATTTCTTCTGGATGGTGGCAACGTTACCCACTACGGCATGCAGCGTTGTGCATCACCAACTTGCTTGCTTTGCGTGGTAAGAATAGGTAAGTAATCTAAGTAATACAAGCAGTAGTCTAAGTAATCTAAGTAGCAAGTAGACGTTTTTGCGAAATGCTGTTGATGATTCGGAATATTTTAATAAATAGACTATCGTTGTATGTTTAATAAATAATAATTTTTCGGCGTCTGTCTTTCCGCCTGATTACAGTAATGCAAGGCAAGAATGAATAGGCTTTTGTTACGCTGAGACAGTGCGATTTACCGTATAGAGCTTCATCATCATTTAGCACCAGGTGGGATTGTAGTCAAGCACTCCCTTATAAAAAAATTGATTAAGGTAAAACTACAAACATTTTGATGCATAGCCAAGATATAGACCAAGTAAGTACGTATGTAAAGAATTATATAAAAATGAAATAAACAGGTACCTATTTATTGGTACTGTTAAGCTAAAAAGGTGTTTCCTTAACTTGGGAACTGCTCTCGCATTGGGCGGGCGTCTGTTACTTTACCGCCCTGCCCTAAATAAAAGGGAGATCTCAATCGGAAGCTCGCATCAGTCGCGCCAACAATCGCAAGCAAGGAGGAGGTACTCATTTTGAGTTGCATATTTCAAACATTGCTGGTTCATGACGTTCCGAAATCAAGCACACAATCGCAAAAGGTAATTCTTCATTACTTGTATGATTTAAAATTTGTAGTTAAATGTTTTAGTACTTTTAAAACTTACTTTTAATTAAACATAAAACATCAAACAAAATGTTAAAATTACGAGATTTAATGAAAATAATTTCACATTGTATTTCGTTTAACATTAAAAACGTAAATTTGTTACATTACGTTAGAATCATCGAAATCTGAAGGGAATTTAATGACAGAAAATATAAGCAAAGGTAGTAGAACACCATCGCGACCATCTACAAAAGTTTCACTTCCGATGGAAATGTGAATAACTTATGCTATAATATATAGATCCATTACATCATATATATATATATATATATATGATGTAATGGATCGTTCTTCAATAGTGAAACTTGTATTCTAATTAAGTAGTATATAATAAAAATGGTATAATATGTCTAATCTATCGTATAACGTTGTAATTATGAGGGTTTAATTTTCTTTTTCCTAACCGTATGCGACATCAGAACTACATGTGAAAACTATTTAGTTGTGTTGTATTTTTATTTAATTTTTTTTTGTATATAATCGTAGGTCCATCTGTAAGTGATCGTGTAACTTCTGATCAATTTCACCGATTGAGGTCATACACAATTTTTTGTTAATGCAATGGTTTATAGTAATGATTCGAGGTTCCGCTGTAGTCAAGTTATTAACAAATTCTATGTTAACGGACCTGAATGACTATAGAATGAAGTTAACAATATACCATAACAGCCTATTAAAAGTCCACTGCTGAACATAGATCTCCCCCATAGATTGCTTCATAGAGGGATAATTGCCACAGCTGCCACGCCTGGCAAGCGCGTTGGTAACCGCAATTTTTATTGTTCTGAGTTGTTATTAGGAAGATGCAGCTGCCCATCTCCTATTTCATTTCTCTCTGTCGCCTCTGACGACACCCACGGGACGGGGTAGTGGATGTATTTATACAGACACGGGAAATATAATATTCACGGTGTTTACAATATACGTTGTCTTAGTACTAAAAAAGGTAATCACATAATCTGGACCCGATAGGTGGCGCTGTGATCGAGTTTCAAATTTTATATTAAGTCACTTATCGGAAAGAGCCGAACAACATATTAAGGGTCAGCTACTTGTGTTATATTACTTAGAATATTTATTGCAATGTTGTGTTTAAACAACTTACAGATTATTATAAATGTTATGTTCTTTTTTCTTTACATAAGCTAGTGTGACTGCAATCTAATGGTAAAACACAAAACAGTAAATTGCATTGTCTTAGTGTAACACAAGCCTTAATATGTACTATTTTTTGTGAAAATCCTATAATTTAATGTAATGTGATCGCAAAAGGAATAAAAATTATGTTTATTATTTATTTATTTATTTATTTATTTATTTACTCTTTATTGTACACCAAAATACAAAATGACAGTACAGTTAAATCTAAAATAGAATATGTACAACAGGCGGTCTTATCACTCTGAAAGTGATCTCTTCCAGACAACCTTAGCGAAGAGAACTGATGCAAAAAATAGTTAAAATAAAAATATTATGTTCTGTTTGTAACTGTATATTCGAATAAAAAAGCATCTTGTATACATTATTATTCAATATGTCAATATAAATGAAAAGATCCAAAATATTTAATTCAGTAACTAAATTAACATTTAACTTAGAAGTCTTCGCTCTTCCATTAGGTTTTGAATATTGCAACTTAGCTACCTTTTGCCTTAACAATTTAAAAATGTTAGGTAAAAATTTTTGTGAAAATGCAAATAAGTAACAATTTTAACCGTTTAACTGTAGTGTCGCGGTTCGAATCTCGTAATAAATAACTTTTGTACAGCATCCAAATATTTGTTTAGGGTCTGGATGTGAATTGTAAAATGCCTCCACAATACAGCGAAGTGTAGGGCGGCTCCTACAAGATAGAAAACCAGTAAGAGATGCAGTAAGTAGATGAACTGGTGGCTCATGATTTTGCTTTGATACATTCCTTAGGGAGCCTATGTTCAGCAGTGGACTTGGATTAAGGACCAAGGTTACACAAAGTTGGCCTTGGCCACAAGACCTTGCGTGTTGAATTGATTTTATTTATGCAACAGGAAACAACCGAACATACGGCTCATCTGATAGTATGTGATCACCGTCACTTATGAACATTTTTTAATAATGGTAGTACAACCATCACGTATTTATACCAAATATACAATTCGATGTATTTCTTATAGATTTTTACAATTTTTTGTACTAAATATGCAAATGTTTTTGCAATATGATTATTGATGGTGATGAGGCTATGAACTAGAGTTCATAACAATCAACTCGCCAGATGAGTCATCTTATACTGATTTCAACAAAATGAATATCACAATTGATATAAATGATGAAACAGGCTTTTATCATCTCTACATTTGAAACAACTTCAGGAATTTCGACAGTAGGGTATATAATAATAATAATAATTTTAGTAATTCTATTAGAATGGAGCTGGGGACGGATAAGTGTGCGGTCCTCCATGTTGAAAGGGAAGGGTTGCTAACTCTGAGGGCATAGACTTATCTATGCCCATCAACCTCAGGACCCTTTCTGAGGTTGAAACATACCGATACCTGGGTATGTCACAGAACATCGGTATCGATGAGGCGGGTATGAAGCAGTCAGTTTGCGATATGTTTTATGCACGCTTGACCAAAGTCTTAACAGCCTTTTGTCCGATGTGAATAAGACATACGCATATAACGGTTGGTCATGCCTGTTCTCATATATACCTTTGGCATACTTAGGTGGACTCAAACTGAACTTAACGACCTGGATAGAAAAGTCCGCACTACTATGACGTCCCATAGGATGCATCACCCGATTGTCGATTATGAGGCTGTACTTGCCGCGAAACATGGTGGGCGTGGCTTTTAAGCGCGTTTACCATGCATAATCGAAGTGTGCAGCCTCTGTAATTACTTTCTGACGAGATCGGATGATCCATTCTATGGGACGTCATTTCTTGTGATAAAGGACTTACCCTCTATCCTTGGCCAACGAGCAATGGCAAGACCCGGCAGTACAGAGCATTTCCGACCGGGAGACCGTATGGAAGGAGCTCCACGGGAGGTTCTACAGGCTCTATGTGTGCCTTTCGTAGACACAGTTGCCTCCCTCCACTGGCTACGTTTTGGTGACCTCTTTGGGAAACCGAGGTTTTGTCTGTGCGATACAGGATCAAGTTATTAAGACCAACAACTATCGGAGATACATCTTAAGGTATGGCACCGTCGACATCTGTCGAGCTTGTCGCCATCGGTGAGTCCTTAGGCATGTCATCTCCGGTTGTTCGGCGCTTTCTAACTCTGAGTACTTGCACAGGCACAACAGTAGCCAAATTCTACCAAGAGCTCGCTCTGAAATACGGTCTCGTGGACCGGAAATTGCCGTATTACAAGTACTTGCCGGAAGCCGTGCTCGAAAATGACCGCGCCAGGCTCTACTGGGACCGGGCCATCATCACAGACAGGACTATTCTTGCGAATAAGCCTGATATTGTGCTGATGGACCGGGCACAATCAAGGATATTTTGGTCGACATCACCATTCCGTATGACGAGAACCTCGTGAAGCCAAACAGATAAGCGAACAAAATATCTGGACCTGGCTCACGAGAACCGACATGTGGGGTGGACTGCCGACCGAAATTATACCTGTAGTCGTCTCTGCGAACGGGTTAATCCCAGTCAGCCTCTCGGGTCATCTGGGGCGACTGGGACTCCGTGACGGACCGCTCCAGCTCAAATGCAGAAGGCGGTGCTCCTCGATACCGCCACATCGTACGCCGGTGTCTCTCCCTTTCCTCCGGCCGTTTGGTCTCCCCTGCCGAGGGTTTCCATCTAGTTGAGTTTTTATTTATTTATGTATTATTGTTTATTTATGTTATATATTAAATATATATTTATGTTTATTTATTATTTCCTTTAAAATATTTATTCAGCCCAGATGATACTATATAAATACCCCAAAATAATAATAATAATAAGTTCTTTATTTCAAAGGTAGTACAACGAGATATTTGTAACACTTAATAAAGCTAATTTGGTACATATATTTGAAACATAGCATCTGCAGCCGAACTAGGAGACCTGTGCATCAGCTGTC
>JAGSMP010001119.1:0-60000 GCA_029286625.1 Parnassius orleans | reverse complement strand
ATACATCTAAAGTCCAGTCGTAATCAAGGTTTGATGATCTTTTTGTCTTGGCAACTTTATTAATTTAGTATTAACTTCAATGACTGTTTGTATTTTATTAACTAAGTATTCAAGAGAAGTATTTGGATCTTTAACATCATATATGGGTGAAATGTCAATCTTTGCATATCCGAAAAAGTTTATCATGATCAATTTTTCTGATAGTAGTTGTAAAAACTGTTGACGTTGTTTATTTTTAATAGAATTACAGGTTTGTGATCAGTAATTGATGTTTGAGGAACCATAGTAAGTGAAGGATTATTCGTTTTAGAAGAACATGATCAATACACGAACCGCTCGCGTCACGTGTTATTAGAGTATGAGTAGGTAACAACTGGAATGCTGTCAGTTGCAAATACTTATCGGAGTTAATATCTGTTTTATCACTCTTAATGTTAATATTTATATCACCTATAATTATGTTTTTATGTTTCGAATATTTCTATTAGTACACTATCTAAAGAGACTAAAAGTTTTATATGACGGTGACCTATATATTGAGATTATAACAATATCATTCAATGTTGTTATCATACAATTCCCTTCTTGAAAAGAGGCTCCTCAGTCGTGAACAAATGTTTTCTTTTATATATTACTAATCCGTCATTTTGGTTGTTATTAAAATGGTGGAGCATACATTATAACCATTAAATTTAGGTAAGTTGTCCTTATTAAGCCAGCATTCACTTAGTACAATGACATCAAAATCTATTTTTAATCTAGTTAGCAATACTTCAAAATCAGTCATATTGCAGTTAATACTTCGTATATTCTGCGTAATAATTGTGAAGTTGGATTCACTAGATGACAAATACTTATAACAATCTTCAACGTCACAGACTATCGATTTCGATACCGTAACTTTATCTAAGTTAATGGTGAAACTTTGAGCGTTATCGCCTTTTATTTATTATTTTAAATTTCTCTAACAAAATCGCATTATTGATCAAATAATATATTTTATTAGATAAATTGATTAAAAAATGTAACTGTAAGTTACATATATGAAATGAGTGAATATGGTTTATTGTAAAATATAAGTGTGATTTAAAATATGATTGTGTGAGGTGTAATGTAATGAAAGTATGTGTACATAATGTTTGAATTTTGTTTATGTATTGTGTAAATTGTGACTATGTGTATTACAAGGTATAGGGTTAAAATAAACTTTATTCTTACTATACTATTTAACGAGAAAAGAAAGGATGCGAAAATATATAATCTAAAGCTTAATACTAGTCATTCGGTCTTCCGTAGATTTTCTAAATCTGTTTCATTATTTATTCTAATTTGAGAAGATTTTCATTCTTTCGTAAGTATATAATGCCTCTAGATGTCCAGCAGAATAAATAGTTATGACTTTTTTGGAAAATTCTGGCCTGATAGAACAGTTTTTGAGTATTTTGTGTTAACGTCTCCGTGACATATATGGGGATGTTTTTTTGTGAGTAATTTAGATGCGAAGTATTTAATTTCTCACTTTTTGGTTTCGTTTTATTAAATCTTTTTACTTCATTTAACATCTTTTCTTTAATGATGACTGAATTTAATTCCACTATAACCGGTCTAGTCCCTGTCTTAGAGTAAGTTCTATACACGTCTTGTATGTCCGAATCCTGCAAATACATTCAAACACTCGCCTAATTTTTTTACAGTGCTACACAGATTTTCTTTTGTTTCTTCATTGGTTTTAGGTAGGTTTCTTATTTCTATTCCTGAACATCTAGACTTTCGTTCCATATTTTCTATTTTCTCTTGTAGTTGTTGTATAATATATCTATCCTGCTTTTTCTCTGCCTCTAGAACAGATATCCGTGATAGAAACTCATCGTACTTGCTTGACATAGTATCAAAGTTCTTTTTAATTCATCGTTCTGTTCTTTTATACTAGAAACTATAGTTTGTAAATCTTTAAAAGCTTTGCTTGTTCATTCGTATAAACTGAAAACATTTCACTCCATATAAGACATAATATTAGGATTCACTCCGTCATGTTTCCTTTTTTAACTCGGTAACATTTAACGTAAGCGATGGAATATCAGGCGCAGATTCACAGTGAGTATCGTCGTCCGTTCCATCGCGTCGATTGCGCGCGTCTGCGGTGTATCATCGGAGCCCATAGACGCACGGGCGAGAAGGGCGGCGGTGTGCGGTTGATCGGCATTGTATAACGGTTTTGAAGTAAAAGACGCTTTAATTACCAGGGTAATATGAGTTAGGAAGTGTGAGCACAATGGGTTTACGAACTCGTACCCGTAATGCAACCGTACAAATAAAAATATAACCGTCTCTTTCTTATTGTGTTGCAAACGTGTGGTGTCTTATGCTGTGTCCTATTTATATGTCGTTGTAATTGTGATGTTTTACTCACACTATAATTTAGTCTGTTGAATAGTAATCACTGCCGTAGATGTCACTAGCACTTCGTAAACCTCCTCGGGCTTTATGCACTCTAATATTTTATCATTAATTTTTCACAACATTTATTAGAAAATACAAGTAATAAACAAACAATAAACACGTCTTTACTCTTTGAAGTCCGGAGGAGGGGATATAATCACTACGTGCTGTATAGTTTTGTTTTATTATAACTTTATACGCTACGCGCATGCGCTAATGTATGTTTGTTCAAGTTAAATTTAGAGTAATTGATTTTAAACAAATTTCGATGAACTACAGACTTGAAAGTTTGAACATACGAGTAGCTCATAATCAACAAGTAACGAGTAACAATGTAAGAGTTTGAAAAACATAAAGACAAAACGAAGAAGAAGAAGTTTTATAATTTTTAAACTAAAAATTTGGTATCTAACTCAACAGTAACACCATGAACAAAATTTTAGTATATACGTACAGCAATTTAACAACGCGCAAGTTGAAGGCGTTGTACCCACCAACAACTGGCTAGGTTAAGCAAATGCTATTAAATTTTATTTTGCATTTTGACATATTTTTATTAACATATTTTTTTACATCATAGGAAATATTGATCAGAGTTTTGATTGCCATGTAATGGCGATTGTAGATTCAGCTCAGTAGGCGTTTGTACAGCAGCCATTATTTAATGTTTAATAATAGTCTTATTGTAACTATTATTTCCAATCCTTTTTCTTCAAATGTATATTAGTCTAGCTCTGGTAGTTCTTGCAGATCACTTAACGTAAACGTCTAATTGCACACTGGATTCACTTGAGCGCCAAAAAACTAGTCCAATAATTTTGCAAATATAATAATATACTTAGTTGGATTTAGTCGTATGAAAAAAAATAAAAATGTCAGAATGTTTGAGTTATCCTTTTCATAATATTCACATACTATTTTTATGTTACCAAACTAATTAGTTAATTATTATTTTATCTAATTATATTATTATACGTAATTCTTTTATATTATTATTATTTATATAGGACATGCCTATTGTTTTCTCGTTTGGTTGGGATGCATAAATACGAAAATATATATAAATTAAATTTTAAATTATAAAGGTATTTCTTTCTTATTCACAATTATTTTTCGTAGATTCATAACGCATAGCTGCAAACGCCCAAGTCCCCATACTGCAACAAATATAGGATTTTGTGGATTTTGCGCCCCACCCACAAGGTCAAATCAGGAGCTCACATTCCTTGCGACTTTTCAGGTAACAAAAATAATATTATAATCAACGACAACATCCGTATCACAATGAAAACAACGATCCAGCTAGGCCTCCAGGGCTCAGTGTCATTGCAATTCCAACAACAATTTAAGTTACATCATCATCAACAACAGCATACAGAATACTATGTGGTGCAACAAAATAATAACTGGCAACAACAAGATGACACTGATCGCAAGCAGTAAATTATGCCAAATAATTACATTATAATTATAGTTTTAAATATTTCCTTTTGTTTCTTTTTATGTGTACTTAGTCAATTGAATGCCAATTTTATTTTAATTTCAAAATGATGTTAATCTGAAATTTATATTCGATTTTATTGTCGATTTCTGGGGTTAAAATATCGATTTTTGTGTAACAATTTATCTTCAAGAAATTATAGATGTTGTGTTGTTGTTACTTAAGTTGATATTAAAAATAATGTTAAAGAACTAAAAACATTAATTGATATTTTTAAAAAAAAACTCTTGATGTTGTGAATGGTATTTATTTCTTTATATATATTAAGTATAGCTTTTATATATGCAATTGCATGATAAGGATGACTGCTATAATATATGTATCTAAAGCTATAATATATATAAAAAGCTATAATATATCTATAATATAATATAATATATGTAGTTTTTAAAATAAATGTTAATATAGGTGCTTTCCTGTTACATGGGAACATAGGAGTGTACAAATGCATTTATCGATATTTCATATATCGTTAAAAACCTTATCAAAATACGTCCAGTGTAAGTCATATAATAAAATAGATTCATTATTGAATTCTTTGTATAGTTTAACAGCCGTAAGTTTATGCTATAAGTTACTTAAAGTACACAGAATGTGCATGAAACGAACCTCTTGAACTCCCTATCTTTGTCCGGTACACAAGCAATGGCAAATTAGCGAATTTCTTAATGGTAGTTAGGCTAGACCCTCCACAACAAAGGTCATTTTTATGGCGAATTTTCATTGATTTGTTAAGAGTTAAAATTACCGGATGCCAGGGTGGATAGAAATTAAAAAAAAAAAATTGTTAAAAGAATATATAAATTTAAGACTAATGATAAAAAAAATTCATACACTTATTTTTTTTTATTTACGCGGTGTAGTGACAGCGTATATTAATCTACTACGCCATATCGCAAAAGGCGACAGAAGAAAACTAAACAGGAGATGAGCAGCATATTTCTGGTAACAACTCAAAAAAAAAAACTACAGTACCACACAGCTACGGCAATTATTATCACCTTAAGAGCCAATCTGTGGGAGGCCTATGTGTGGACATTTGATAAGCTGTAATGAATAAATGAATGAATGCATTTTCTTATTTAAGGTAGATATTAAGTTTTCCCACGGCTGTACAGATCTCCTCTCATTTTGCTCCAGTTGGCGAGTTTCACATGTCCTCAAATATTTTTAACAAACATCCAAGTTTCCTCCTGCTGTTTTCCTTAACCGCGAAAGACGTTATTAATCAGCATTTAAAACTACAATTAAGAATCTATTTGGTTCCAGTGGGATCGAACCCTGTTGCTTGCATTTTGTGAAATTCACAGCAGCGTTTAATACCCTAAGCTAGTCCGGCAATTTACAACCTGTTAAAGTCCACTGCTGATACAGGCTCACTCGTCGCCTCAAAGGAGAATATTTGCTATAGTTGCCGCTTGGCAGGTGGGTTGGCAACCGTAGTTTCTTATTTTTAGGTATTATCAGGAAGACCTGCTGCCCATCTCCTGGTTTGTTTCCTGTGTCGTCTCTTATGACACCCATGGGACGATACGGGGTGGGTTATTGCGCAGCCACCGTTACTGTGTGTAAATTAACAATTTAAATTTGGCTATTTAGTGTATTATTCTTAGCTAATCTACGTCAATGTTTTTGCTTGAAGATCTAGTAAGTTACAGCTATATACGTCCCTGCTGTCACATGTCTTCGAAAATATTTTATTTTATTTCTCAGACACGCAGGTTTCTCACGATGTTTTGCTTCACCGTGTACGTGGTAAATCAGCACTTAAAATTGCAATTAACAATTTTATTGGTGCCGGCAGGGATCGAACCCGGTTGCTTCGTATGTGAAACTTGCGAGCGCTAACCATCTGAGCTACCACGGCTTGAAGATTTAGTAGGTAAATAAAATACATGTTACGAAATAATCATTCTAAAATAATTCCTTTTATATGTAAATTGGATTTGGTACGGATAAAAGTTTAATAGGTTTATTGAAAGCAATTTTTTTTTACTTAAATATTTACGTATAGTTTGTAAGTTTATTTAAATTAAATATTTAATAGGGTAAGTTAAGACAAGTGCGGTTATGGGATAAGTGCGGTGGGCATATATTTATCTATGCTTTGAAGTTGACGAGTGTGATATGTTTTTTTTGATATTAGGTTTATAACTTGCAACATACGCTAAGATTACAAGCTTGAAAAACTTAAACCCAAATTGTATGATTTGGGAAAGTGCGTCTTATGTATGAGAGGATTATTATTATTAGCTGAAGTCTCTTACATACGAGTATCAAAGATCGCATGCCATTAAGTATATTAAAATACAATTTAATATACTTAATGGCATTATAATATAATCTGTAAATTTGTATCTCGCTGAATGTTGTCATTATGTTTGTGTGTTTAAGTAACAGTTTGTTGAAAAAATAAATAGACAAAATTATGTGTGGCACCTGTTACTAAGAGCAAATGTGATCCTTATGAAAAGTAAAGTTACAGCCTATATACGTCCCACTGGAGCACAGGCCTCCTCTCATTTCTGAGAGGTTTTAGGAACGAAATGTCCGCCGTGCTGCCCCATTGCGTGTTGGCGAACTTCACATGTCTTCGAAATATATTTTTTTTTCTCAGACATGCAGGTTTCCTCACGATGTTTTCCTTCACCGCCGAGCACGTGGTAAATCAGCACTTAAAATTGCAATTAACAATTTCATTGGTGCCGGCGGGGATCGAACCCGGTTGCTCGCGTACTGTGTAACTTACAGCGAGCGCTAACCATCTGAGCTACCATCCTTATGATATTTCCACTTATTTTATTCCAATGCTTAGCCAACCCTTCCATTAAATCTCCTTATATAACAATATTTTCATTACCTTGCATTTCATTAGCACCATCCTTACCATCTCCCAAAACTGCTCTCGGATATAGTGGGCTTAGACATGTCTGGGGCGTAGACCTCTAGAACAAACAACTTCGCCCATTTTCATTCGTATCCATAGCAGTCTCAGGCACACATTGATACTCTTTCACAATTGTTCCTTCTGAAAGGATGATACCGACTCCTGGCATGCCCGCTCTGTCTCGTCTACACCAGACCAGTACGCGGTATACATGCCATGTGTAGTGGCATCCTTTCCTTCCGTTCGTCTCATTTACACATAACATTTCCTCTATATACCATATCGCATACTTCATCCATCTTATCATTCATTGCTCAATACATTCAGCGTAGCCAGGCGGGCTTCCGCAATCCACTTTTCGCCCTCCGGGAACAGATCGTGACGGGTGGCGAACCTCGTCCCGGTACGTATAAATGTTGTGAAAATCAATTCTGTCAATTATAATTATCAATGTCATTTAAATGACAATCATAAATTAACTTTAATTTATAATTTTATATTTTTGCTATAGATTCCTGTATTTTTTGATTAATATTTAATAATTTACTTTATATTTTAGACTAGCTTTTTCGTTGTCTTTATTAGAAAAAGTTTTTAATAATAATAGGCACTTATAGTATTATTTAATTTGTCTTATGTGGTCTCATCCTTTCTTTGACAAATTTTTCGTGTTATTATGATGAGTGGAGACTACTTTAGATTGCTGGTGGGTATACTATCACCAGCAATCATCTCCACTTTATTGACCAGTCCCATTTTTTATTTTCATTTTATTTAAGAATTTCACATTTAAATTATTTATATAAAATGTCTTTTACTATAAAAGCATAGACGACACATTTTTTTACTTTCATCCTCTGTTGGATTGAATAATACTAAAAGTTTCCACAGTCTTCTCTTAATTAAACTTTAGATTCACACTTCTCAAATTTACTGAAAATTTGATCATTGTCTCATTAATGCCAAAGTTTTCCTGCACATTCTCCAGATATGGATATTGTGTATTTCATAAGATGAAAATCTTGACAACAAAAACATACATGCTATTTTGTCTCTGAAACATTACTTAAGCCTTGTTTATCCTTTACATTGTATGCTTTTCTAGGCTTTCAACTAATAAGGAATGATCGTGACCTCACATCTGCAGGTATTATATATACATTCACATTAGAATATTAAGAAATAAAGCAGATATAGGTACTTGTTACGACAATAGTTTAAAGCTTAGCGTGTAAGATGTAAATAAATATATTCAAGAAAGACGAGATGTGATATACTGAGTAGTTCTGTAATTATAGTTAAAGATGTTCTAGAAGTTGCTTGTACATATTATGCATGTTTGTTGTGCAATGTATATTTTTGCTATGGTTTTTTAAACTTTCATCAAAATATTAGACATTTTTAACGAATAATTAATTTTATCATAAATACAAATATTAAATACACAATAATATTCTTTTCTGATGAGAGAATTTATGCTTCTTAAATTTTATTTTAAATACATAAGTTACATTAATATTTAAAAATAACCACTGCGACGAAAATATCAAACGTTTAATTTCTTTATTAATTAAATACTTTCCTATGATACAGCCAGTGGTTTTAAGAAAGTTTCTAATTCTAAAATGTCATTCGTTAAAATATCTGATTTGATGCCAAAGTGCGTGTCGTAGCCCGATGGTTCAATTAGCCAGTTAATTAACGACTAGCCTATAAGTTATACACCGGTGGAGTAAATGGATGTAAATAAATGTAGTAAACTAAATATCTTGTCTTTAGACGAATTACAATGAAACTTTAAACATTTAACAGGCTTACTGTTAGTCAGACTTTTATACGAAAAATGGCCAAGGCATTATTAAAAAATCTGCCATTGTGGCGGAACAGTTGTGTTAAGAGATGAAGTCAACAGCAGGTGCAATTTGTAGTGTTTATCGTGAAGATTTCAGCTACAGAGAACTCGTTTATACATACCATCCGATACACAACATTGCACATGCATGCGTGCGTGCGCTAATCAATTAGAAGTCGTTTTTATTCAATTATGAACATTAATTATACTTAATTGAAATAAAGTGCTTGACAATACTTCTATAAATTGTATATATAGAATATATAATATAAAGTAAGAGTCATTCGATTCGGTGCATTTTAAATATAAATTATTAATATTTAAATATTTACTAAAACTTCGCTGGGTAACCCGCGTTATTTTCGATGATTTGAGATAAAGGGATATTCGTTAAAATTATTTCATGGTAAATTAAGGGCACTTGAACATTTTTGATTTTTAGCAATAAGAGTTTCCCGCCAATTTTAATTTGCGCGTCTTTTCGCGCCTTTTTTGTCGTGTTGTACTTGTACTGTAAACGATAAATAGATATCCGAAACGAAGCGTTCTCATAAGAGGATATAACATATTTTATATGGTGAACTTTGAGCCTCAAAGCTTATAGGCGATTAAAAGTTTGTTTAAATATAAAAATACAGGCCAAAATCAATATCCATCTTCCTTTATTCAATTCTACACAAATATATAAAACTTTAATTTTGTTCATCTGAACCAGAAGCAAATAAAACAAACGCCATTACATTTCAAAGAAGTAAAATATCTAAAAGGAAAAACTACGACACTAGTTCATAATTACAACACAAATACATTCTAAAAGGTAAACACTTTCAAAAAGTATTTTACGAAATTTATAAAATTAAGAAAAAGTAACAAGTTACGACACTGGTAAAAAAAACATGCGTGAGTGTCGTAGAACACTCGGTTGGAACGAAGTTCCTTTCGTAATATATTATTATTGATAAACGTATTATATTATTGATTACCAAATACAAATTAATTAATTACTAGCGTCTATTAAAATAAAGCGTCATTTAAAATAAAATAATATTTCTTTTATGGCAAGATAAGAAAAGTGCGAGGGAGATGGATATTATTCCATCTCGCTTCCTCATAATAAATCAAGGCCCTTACACTACGTCAGAAGGGGTCGTGACGAAAAATCTTACATTTTTCTCGCCTAGCCCCATCCGCCAAATTCATACATCCGATAAGGAACTTCGTTCCAAAATTACAAAAAAAACATTTTGAGTAAACAGTAAAAACGGTTATACTGTAATTGTTTTAATATAAAAAGCTTTATAGCATAAAAGTTCAATTTTGCCTGGTGCCCTTAAATGAAGACCGTCTTCTGAGAGTTTTGTTTTAAGGGAGGCAAAGTTATACTGAAAATTAAATTTCTTTCTTTGAAATAGATGTATCAGATACAGTTGGACGTGGTTCACATCACCAATACGTAATATTGCGTATTATGTCGCTCTATATAGTTTTTTTACCTATTATATGCCAATGCTTGATTAAATCTCTGTTGGTAAGTAGTGATGAAGCAATAACAAAAGTGTATTAACTCCTCTTGCTAAAGTCTTGACAGACTCCTAGATTGTAATCGGACGGAAAGGCAGACACCGGCAAATTATTCCACCCCTTTTAACTTTTATTTTTTATTTTTCTATATTTGTGTTTATATATATAATATGTAGTTGATTGATTTTGGAATCACCAGTAAATTGTGCTGTTCTATCTATAAATTTACAGCAGTGGAAATATTGTAGTATTGTAGGTGAAATGAAAAGTAAAAGTTTACCACAACAGTTTTTTTTTTATTGAGAATCTTTGGTGAGAGTTTAAATATTTCCCTTCAACTCTTACGATGCTCATGGAACAAAATATGACCTTGAATACGCCTAATCATTAGGAAACACTAATCATGATCACAACACAACACATATATCATAATTAACGTAATCACTAGTACAGTAATAACATGACTTAATTCTACTTCCTTTCACAATCAGACAACCTGACACGCGGCATTCACACCACCCATGTCGTCGACAGTACGCATTCCAGTTAAACGTTTAACTCGTGATTAAATTATTTTTGGATTATATCGCGTTATTAACTTATTTTATTAATTCGATTTGGGTGCTTTACAGCACCCATGGTCACGCACCCGAAACGTCGGGAATTAATAAAATAAGTTAATTAAACGCGATATAATCCGTAAAAGTAGTTTAATTCAATGTGTATTGTTCGCTTAATCGTCGTTCATAATTAAATGGAAAAATTGCCAACTTATGTCCTTCTATCCAATTACATTGAGTATGATAAGATATTTAATAGGCTTTTGTTAAGGTAAGCCTTAATGGCCAGAGCTACATCACCACTTACCATCATAGGTGTGATTGTAGACAAGTACAGACTTATAGTAAGTAATTCAATCAATTCAATCCAATTCAATTTATTTCAATTCATTTCATTAATATTGCATAGTTATGATAATTTTAGTACTTACATAGAATGTTTACGACTGCGTATATCTGATTAGCATTTTTATAGATTTGTGGCGGCGCTGTCGTCGCGCCACAAGCGAAATACATCGAAGCTTCAATCGCGCTATCAAGTTCCGAATTAAAACAGTATATAGAATAGCCCGAACTTACCACTCAGAGCCACTGTGCTCGGAGCGTTAGCCGCTCCTGGCAGAATACCTGGCCCGGCGGGAGATCTCCTTTCCTTCCACGGCCACAGATTTTAAACACATATGACAGAATACAATACTTGAATCATCAGTTTTATTGTAAATAATGATAAAAATATAAGCTAATGTAGTCTTATTATCTATCAATTGTTCAATTTGTTGCTTGACTTTTTATCCTATTGCGAGGTTTATTGTGTTAAGCATTATTATTACATTAATTTATACACGTTTAAGTTACTGTGTATATTTTTAGTTTTCTGGTTGTTATTAAAGGAACGGGAGGATATCGAATCAATATTAGAATATTTTATCATGGTCAAATACACTGACTTCTTCACAATTATATTATTAGGTACAAACCGACTTAAAAATAAAATAAATCACATAATATATAGCATCTATATCCAAAACTCATAGCTTTGAATTCGTTGCTCAGACATAGTTATATGCCCCGACTTCAGAAGTTATTATGTGAAATTATTAATTGTAGTTTCGAAGTCGGTTAGTACTTTTATAAGTTAATTTTTGAGAGGTCTAAGAAATATCAAAAGTTCAAGTAACAATTGAATATCGTCTAAATATTACATTAAAATATTCATCCCTATTTTTCCACCCCAGGATGAAATTTTTTCTTTAAATTTATTTGGGATCACCCTGAAATTAAACCATTAAGTTATATAGTTAATAAAAATCAAATTTTATATGTCAATATATTTTATAATTATATTATATCAACATATAAATATTATTTAAATCGGTTCAGCTGATTCCGAGAAATTGTACAAAACATACGTGTCGAATATAGAACCTTCGTTTTTGAACTCGGATAAAAACGTAAGTAGTGATTAGGTATATATACAACATAGTGGCATTAAGCACAGTGGTTAAAACCATTACACGAAATAATAATTATATTATATAAGATAATAATGATATTATAGTATTATTGCGATAAAAGCTGTTTATGGGGAAATTTTCGCTTATCAATTTTTAAGTACTGTAGTGCCATGCTGCAACAAGATGGTTGTGACTCGTAAACGTGTTTGGTACGTTCGGTTAACTTCCCCGAATCTTCTCTTATGCTGGGGCTACACCTAACGAGAAACGTCAATGCCCATAAACGCAAATAATTATTGCCTTAATTTTAACGCGATAAAGTGAGGGCCACACTTGACCCAACGTCATTTCAATTGCCGTTGAACGGCGTTAAAGTTAATAATAATGTTTAATTTTATCTCAAAACGGGACATGGGTTTATATATACTCCCAGTTAGCAGGTTAACAATAAATAAATATTATGTTATTTATTTAAAAACTGTAACTTTATACAATTAGTTCACTATAATTATAATCACATTAATTATAATTATTTTTATTATAACAAATTGTGAAAAATAAAATTAATCACCAGTTCACCAGCTTATTAAAGCAAAGTTTCTCAGACAGTAATTATTATGCAAATATATTTTAATTATATTTATATTTGTCAGTGGAACAAATTTGTTTAATAAAGTTGGTGATGATTTTAATAAGAAAATTCTGGGCAAGTTTTTTTATTATTGGCCTTTGTTATCAACATCGCCTTTAGAACTGGAACCTGTAAGTGATTTTTTCAGACGTCCAATAATTATTTATAATAGAAAATACTTTTCTACTGAAGCATTTGAACAGATAGACATAAAATATATTCATTAAAAGCAATAGAATTTATGTTGAAGATTGTTGGAAAGGAAAGTGTATGTATACTTCCACCCAACCAGTTTCTACGAAAACTTTAAATGATCCCATTCGGTTATTTTTGGTCGGTCCTGCTCGCACCGTTCGTGTTTGAACTCATAGTTTAAAAATTTTTTCGTTTAAAGTTCCGTTAAACGGACGTAATTATTTCGTTAATATTCTTGAATTTCAAGGAATATTAACGTAAACTCTATATTTGATGAGTGTAAATGTTTATTATATGAATATATTTTATCATTGCTCTGCTATGGCTCTGTTTGCAGAATCTCAAGAAACGTAATAACTTTTCATTATTCCACTCCATCACAGTTTGTACGTGCGACCGTTGCGTCACCGTGCACAATGAGAAACGTAGGTACGTTTCAACGCGTTAATTCGTGCGTTAATTGATGTACCGCCACTGAGTTATCGCGCATGGCAAACGGCATTGTTAGCTGTTAGAAATCATGTTAAGCGTGGCCACACCTACATTCAACGCCCATCAACGTGATAATTAACGGCATTTCTCGTTGGTGTAGCCCCAGCATTACAGCGTACTAGGGTAAATATATGCATAACCCTGTTATGGCAGACGAGAATATTGACATAATTACCTGTATAGTGAATACTTAGTCTACTAGTAATCAGAAACTGTATGCAGTGATTTTTAATTGTGTTGGTGCTTTAATTTCGTGTTGTATTTATGTTTCATATTATAATAATAACAACTTAAACTATCGAGATTTTAGCGTTATCATATCTAAATAAAAAAATCTTCTTCTGAGTTCCTTAAAACATAAAAATTCGGAATTAAAGCACGTCTTATTACATTCACATACCTAATTAAAATTAAAGGTATTTAGTAATCATAGATAATTAGTAACGCCTAATTATTCTCTTTTATATTAATTTGTAATTACTAATTATCTATATGCATACTATTTTCTCAATTTTGTTTAACTAGTAACCGATATGAAGTTGAAGTTAATCGATATTTTTTTAACTTATGTTAAATATATTATGTAGAAATATTTAAAATTATAATACAAGTTACAAAACTTGATTAAAAGTAAAAGTAAAGTAAAGTTACAGCATATACGTCCTACTGGTTACAGGCCTCTCTTATTTCTAAGAGGGTTATCAAATAATAAAAATTATAAGTTGTAATTAAGGAAATAATGTTACATTCAGTAGGCACGTATTAGTTTAAATTAGGTTTTTTTCACTTATTTTGAGTAAATTATTTTAGATAACGTTAATAGGAATCGATGATTTCTCAGCAAACATTGTTGTGCCGCGTAGTAAATGTAAATGTTTAGTAGCGTAACAATTTGACTGTTTGTATTAAGGACGGTGTTTACTGGTAATACTTATAATAAGTATATTAAATTTAATATATTAGTATATTACTATAAGCTTGTGAATTAATAAATGTTGACATTATTCTAGCATTCTAATTTTGACCGACATTTTCGATATGAATAAAATAATTTAGTTTTCATATGGTTTTTATCAAAAACATTTAATTCTAGGTATAGTCTATAGTTTTCATACTATTATATTTTCATATATTATTAGTCACCCATATAAAGGCCACTTTTTAAAAATTTTCAAATATAATTTTTGATAGAGATATTTGTAAATTATTTTTATAAATATTATCAGACTTAAAAAAATATTGTAATCAACTAAATCTTTCTTTACGTCTTAATATTTATAAGTGTAGCCAATGGACCTATAAGGCATTTATGTGTAAAGTTCAATTCTACATTCTAATTTTTACATAATATTTTCGATAGGATTAAAAAATAATTTAGTATTCATATTATGGATTATTGTTATTCGATCAAATTTAAACGGCGGTTTTTTATTTTCATGTATAATTTTTTACAGATATTTATAAATTATTTTAATAACAACCATTGTTAGATTTAAGAAATAAACTACAAAAAACCGTTGTTACTTCTATCTTAATATTTATAAGCGTGGTTTATAGCCTACAAGTTATTTATATAGTACGTATGTATAGTTTGAAGTATTTTAAATCAACCATGTATTCATAGGTGACAGAACTAAAAGCTTAAAGGTTAGGCATGCAGGAGTTAAACCAGGAAATGATTCTTGTAACATCATGTTACTACTGTAACATAAAATATCTGTTAAAACTTATTAAGTTTCCTACGTATAGTTTAAAGTATTTTTAAATCAACCATGTATTCATAGGTGACAGAACTAAAAGCTTAAAAGGTTAGGCATGCAGGAGTTAAACCAGGAAATGATTCTTGTAACATCATGTTACTACTGTAACATAAAATATCTGTTAAAACTTATTAAGTTTCTACGTATAGTTTAAAGTATTTTAAATCAACCATGTATTCATAGGTGACAGAACTAAAAGCTTAAAAGGTTAGGCATGCAAGACTTAAACCAGAAATGTTACCTAAATGCAATTGATTCTTGTAATATCATGTTACTACTGTACCATAAAATATCTGTTTTATATAGGTGTAGAATTGGGCTGCAGAAACTTACTAGGTTTTAGGCTCCTATGTATTTCGGAATCTGGGTGGATTGTACAAATGCGTTGTCACCTCTGACAACTAAAATGGAATGCCTCACAACTTGTAATTATATTTGTTTCTATATCCTTCAGATCGGAACACAGCAGGACAAACAGCTGTTTAGCGTCAGAAATAGATAAGAAGGTAGTATCGCTCCAATGGTTTATTGTGTGGATAATTCAAATAATATATACTAACTTATTCAAATGCCTTTTTAGCATATTAGAGGTTAGCGTTGGCTTCCTGGTGAAATACCGTTTTTTTTATAAAAGAAAATTAAGCCATTTGTTATAGGTTTTACATGGGTTCATAATGGAATCTCTGCAAGTTACACGTTTGAATTGCGACTTAGTGCCATCTTTACGATTTTTTTTACGAGCCGCGTTCGCTTTTTTGTCTTCACGCAACCATTGCCCGTATGTTCATTTTCTATAAAATTATTTTGTTTTTGTGCAATAATTACATAGAGGCTCAGTACTGCAACATCACATTAGATGTTGTATTTATAGTAGTGGATTTGAGGGTAGTAGATAGATTATTTAATATGCTAAGTATATTTTGTCTTAAAATATCTTTCTGTATTATTCATCACTGCTTATAAATGTATAAACGTGCTTAATACACTTGGTAGGTAATAAACGTATATTACATGTATATAAAATATGTTACCATTGTACGTAATATAATATATTGTTTGTAATTCTTATTATAAAATATTCAAATAAGAATTAATTTATGCTTGACTATAATACGTTTAGAAATTTAAGATAAGAATGTCATAATAAATGTTTTTGTTTAAATTAGGGAAGGATATTAAAAATAAATAAGTATGTTAATTTTGTAAATTGTGGGTCTCTCTATGCATAATACGTATGTATGTAATTACTAGAGTACAAAGAGTCAGAGACCTACCATAATTAGTCGTAAGTATAACATTGATGTCTGTATAGATACGAGGAACTGTTTTATTCAAAGTTAATATTGTATGACGTCCATGAAAGTAATTTGTGCTATTTATGTGTTGTGACTAACCTCTTGTTACTTTTCAAAAGATATGTTAATGGTGAATGTATTTTTCGATATATTATTGTGATTTACTCACTCTTGTCTAATGAGTGTAACAAATTCTCCGTCTATTTAGTATAAGTCTCAAGTAAAGTAATTATTCAGTCTATGTATTTACTGTTTGTAGTCGGTCTTAAAATTATATTCATGTCTATATGTATACGAATTGTTGTTTTATTTTTGATCACCAAGCACAGGCCTAACCTCGAACGATAATCAACCTCAATTTTTTTATGATAGTCTACCTGATGGTAGGCTGCTTCTTTATCTTAATTATACCTGCAACCAACTGCATGTAAGGAATGCTAAAGATGTGTTTTCATTTCTGGGAAAACAACCTGTAATGATACTTTCTTAATTTTTATACTGAAACAGCGGCGACTGTTTCTTGGCAGAAATAAGTAAGATGAACACAGGAGATTCCTTTTCAAACAAGGAAAGAAAAAGATCAAAATTGCTTTATTCTCGCAGACATGCAAATTGATTGCCTTTAATTGCTGAACTTTTTCTTAATGATGTTTCTGCATCGCATGTATTTTAAGCACGTAATAAATCAACATTGAACTTTATTTAAAATTTTAGTTATTCCGAAATCGGTTTCTACCCTAAGGCAACTAATTTAAGGCAGTGCTAACATAGCTAAATAAAATAAAGGAACAATGTTAAGAACTTTAATTCGGAAGTTTATAACAAACTATGCGCGCAGGATAAGAATATGAATGGCTTTACAGACAACTTGAATCTCTACATACATCAATTTTCTGAGGACGGTCATGATCATGATACGTAAATAATCCTATCTATTCTTATTTATTGTTATTCGATATTTATAAAGTATTCTCATTTGGTTGGGCTGAATAAATATATAAAGAAATATAGTAAATAAATATACATAAATATATATATATATATATATATATATATATATATATATATATATATATATATATATATATATATATATATATTAAATATACTAACACAAATAATACATAAATAAATAAAAACCCAACCAAATGGAAGCCCTCGGTAGGGGAGACCAAACGGCCGAGGGTTAGGGGGAAAGGGAGAGAAACCGGCGGACGATGCGGGCGGTATCGAGGAGCACCGCTCCCAGTCGCCTCAGATGACCCGAGAGGCTGACTGGGATTAACCCGTTCGCAGAGACGACTACAGGTATAATTTCGGTCGGCAGTCCACCCCACATGTCGGTCACCTCGTGAGCCAGGTCCAGATATTTTGATGGCTTATCTGTTTCGGCTTTCACGAGGTTCTCGTCATACGGAATGGTAATGTCGACCAAAAATATTCTTGATTGTGCCCGGTCCATCAGCACAATATCAGGCTTATTCACAAGAATACTCCTGTCTGTGATGATGGCCCGGTCCCATTAGCCTGGCGCGGTCATTTTCGAGCACGGCTTCCGGCAAGTACTTGTAATACGGCAATTTGTCCACGAGACCGTATTTCAGAGCGAGCTCCTGTGAATTTGGCCCTAAGTTGTCTGTGCCTTAGTTAGAAAGCGCTGAACAACCGGAGATGACATGCTAAGTGACTCACCGGGATGGCGACAAGCTTGACAGACGTCGACGGTGCCATCCTCAGGATGTATCTCCGATAGTTGTTGGTCTTAATAACCTGATCCTGTATCGCACAGACAAAACCCTCGGTTTCCCAAAGAGGTCACAAAACGTAGCCAGTGGAGGAGGCAACTATGTCTACGAAAGGCATGTAGAGCCTTGTAGAACCTCCTGAGGAGCTCCTTCTCCTTCCATACGGTCTCCCGGTCGGAAATGCTCTGTATCCCGGGTCTTGCCATTGCTCGTTGGCTAAGGATAGAGGGTAAGTCCTTTATCACAAGAAATTATTATTATTATTATTATATAATATACACATAAGGCTACTGTCGTCATTGGACATCTGTAGTCAACTTCAAACAAAGGAGGCTACAGATGCATTGTCGCCTCTGAGGGTGAAGATGGAACGCCTGTATTTAATTGCGTGCTGTAGTTAATGCTATAAATATACTTGCTCTTAAAAGGGTATACTTTTGACTGGAACACAGCAGTTCAAACACTGCTATTTAGCGGTAGAAAAGGTAAGAGGGTAGTACCTAGTCTAATCGATTTACAGCTATCTGAAACTCAGAATTCAATGTAAGTTGTAAAATTCCTTCAATAGAAGTTCCCAAGTTTTGAAGTCTAATTTCAGCACATTAAAGATATGTTTATGATATTTATTCCGAAATAGTTTTAGCGCTTTGCCTGAAAAGGAATAAGGGAGTATTTGTTCTTCCCCGAGTGGCGTCAAGGTGCGGTCGGCGGTGGTGGGGCTGCGGATATGTGCGAAAGCGTTTCCCCTGCATAGGTGAAGGTGGAACACATATCACACACACAGTCAGACATAACCTGTCCTAGCCCCGGGGTATGCGTAGGCATTTCCCCAAGTAAAAAAGGCGAGTTATGATACATAATTTTCCTTTATCAATTTTATACTGTTTAATACAGTACTTAGATGTCGCTAAGGGAGAGAATGTTTGCCTTAAGCCTTCTTTTTGATGATGATAAGTGGCTATGAAGAAATAAAAAATGTTTCGAGGATGCACGTGTTTCAGCGGAATCCTTATACTCTTACAAATTAGAGAAAGCCTGTGCTCAAACAGCGGGACTATTGTAACCTTTTACTATACTGGTTACCATATCGCATTAACAGCGGTTCTAAGTCCACCAGTGAACATAGGCCATTGCAAGAATGCGCCAACTAGCACGCTAGAATATTACTGGGAACCTGCTCTAGAAACGGACGCTGCACGCTCATGTTAACACGGTCACCGAGTATTCAAACTGATTATGTAAAAAGAGACTATGCGCGTACAGGGCGAACATTTGCAGGTTGTCTCTTTTACACAAGGGTGTGAAACGGAGAGCAGCACTGGCAGTCACCGTTGTATTGCGTAGTTATTAAAGGGCTTAAGTGTCAAGAAACTGATATCGCTGGATCAAACGTTATGCACCACTCAATTAGATTTAAAATATAAATAACGACGAAAAGCTTGAAAATATAACTTGAGAGAGCCACGTGAATACCAGTGCAAAAACAGTATATGTTGCCGTGTTTGGTATGAATGTGTATGATGAGTAATCAGATACGAAGACACTTTTGAACTTGCAACGTGTGGACTATGAGTAGGGACTGATTTTGACATTTGTAATTCTATTTAAAATAAAATGCGTTTATAGATGGATTTGCTAACATTAGTCTCTACAGCCATCAGGCAGGGAACATCACGTACAGGTGCGGTTGACTTTTGGGAAGAGAGTAGAGAAATTTATATGAATATGTGTCGATGGGATATGAGGACTGGAATATGGTGCTGCTCTTCTCCTGTTTCATTTCCTCTGTCACATGTTACGACATCCACAGCATGATATGGTGTAGTTGGTTCTCTTAAGCCGCCACTACACTGCGTATTTATGTTCTGGAAGGGATCACTTTCAGAGTGATAAGACCGCCTGTTGTAAATATAATTTAAATTCTACACTTTATATTTCGGTGTACAATAAAGAATAAATAAATAAATAAGATCCGAACAGTGATTACATGCTCTTTGGTTCCAAATTAACATTGACCTTAGACCATCCACTTACTGGATTAAATATATTTTTAACAAACATTATATAAACAAATATATCGCGGATGGATTGCCCAATGAATACATACGTATAATTTGTTCATTACTAGCAAAAATTTAATTATGATGTTAATTTTAAACACAATTTGTAATGTACTTACTTCATGGTTATTGAAAAGGTAATTATAAACTTCATTTTCTGTATCATATTTTCTTTAAAACAGTTAACATTTTTGTAACACGATGTTGGATAAAAATGCTTTCCATGCGGTAACCAGAAGAGTGAAGTTCGATGTTAGTTCAGGCCTTAGAAATTTATTTTTCAGTAAATTTTTCGTCTTTTTTTTTGCACTGAAACGTACATATAGGCTGCAGCTTTAGCTTTTAATTGAATAAAACTAGTTTTATGGATTTATCGCATTTATATTTAACTTTTTCAACTTTTACATATTTAAATAAATATAAAAAAAAATATTAAGAAAATATGTAAATATTCTTTATTGATATTGCCTTTAAAATAAAGAAATAAAAAACCCTTATTGGAGACAGTATTAAAATCCTATTTTGTAATGTCCATTTGTGAAATTGGTGTGTTCGGACATTGACGCCCGGTGGATTCAAAAGTGGATATTGGTTACTAATACGAAAAGAAAAAATTCAACGCCCGATAGAAGGATGGGAAAAGCCGATGTTGGACCTGATGGAAAATTTAAGTCAGGAATAATCAAAATTAATTTGTTTATTTCCAATGTGTCAAAGGACACAAAGGAAAGTGATATTATTGCATATATTAAAGATAAAACACAGGAGGAAACGTCTTTATTTAAAATTAATAGAAAAATTGAAAAGAAATATAATTTTTTCAAGTTTCATGTGTCCAAGTCAAAACTGGATGTTTTGCTCAACGATAAGTTTTGGCCTGAAGGCATAACCTTTAGGCGTTTTACGAATGATTACTTTAAGTTGAAAAATAGCGTTAAAAGCACAATGAAGCAAACTATTACATAAGAATAGATAAACATATTTATAAGACAACTAAATTAGCCTGTTTTCATTGCAAATCTGTGAAACGCTCAATGGATGCAGTTAAGTTTCTGTGTCAAAATGTCAATATAGTTGCTCTCCAGGAAACGTGGTTGTGTTTGCCAAGATACATCAAGATTTTGAATACACAGGAAAATCAGCTGAGAATATCAGAGGGCATATTCAAAGGACGACCGTATGGTGGTGTGGCGATTTTGTAGCGTAAAGGAGCTTTTGAGTCAGTCACCGTAATAAACTGTGCTAATAGTGTGCGGCTAGCAATAAAAGAATCCTCGGTGACAAATACTTTTAGTGTTTTATGTATATATGCCGACAGACGCGAGTGATAACCTAACAGAATTTACCGAAATTCTTAGTGAGGTAAGCACGATAGTCGAAAGTTAAGTTAATATATTTGCAGACCATTTTAAAATAGAGTCGTTACTGGGTCCATCAAAGCTTGTGTCCGGGGATGAGAGCTATTATGGCAGTCATGATTTCATTCGTTTTAAGCCTGAACAAGTGGCAACTGCCGTTAAAAATATAACTAAGGGAAAATCTCCCGACCATGATTCTCTCAGCATCAAGCACCTGCAGCATGCCGGACATCACCTGCCTCGATTCGTTCTCCTCTTCATGTCTCTGTCATTCGTATCTGCCTCACGACCTTATACGGACTATAGTTGTGCCTATAATGAAAAACAAAACAAAACAGGCAACAATTATGGCTAAAATACTTGACACCCTGTTGGTTATATAGCTGAAAAGTTATTTTGAGTTGCACGATGCACAGTATGGGTTTCGGTCTGAATTGTCTACTGAGAATGCTATCCTAGCCCTAAAGCACACTGTTGAATATTACAAAAGCAACGTACACTTTTATATGCATTTTTTAGATCTCTTCAGAGCCGATCTCATAGATTATGACTTATTATGGGATAAGCTACGCCAGAAAAAGGTTCCAGCAGAGCTTTTGAAGATTTTTCAGTACTGGAACAATAATCAGTATAATAATGTGAGATGGGCCGATAAGTTCTCTGAAAGGTACAGGTTGCAATGTGGGGTCAGACAGGGTGAGATTACGTCACCAAAGCTTTCAACCTGTACATAAATTACCTAATCGTTGAACTCAGTAGCAAAAAAGTCGGATGTCGTATCGACGACGTAAGTTTGAATAACATTAGTTACGCAGATGATATGGTGCTGCTGAGTCCCACGGTCAAGGCAACCAGAGAACTCCTTAAAATATGTGAGAAGTATGCGTTAAGCCATGGCTTGAGTTACAATAGTAATAAAAGCGAGTTCATGGTGTTTAGAGCCGTCGGCTGTAAAGGCCCAGAAAATGGGGCTGCAATTAAATTAAATGGCATTGAATTAAAACGTGTTGGTAAATTTAAGTACCTAGGGCATTTTGTTACCGATGACCTAAACGACAATGTTGACATTGAAAGGGAAAGTAAAGCGCTGGCAGTCCGATGTAATATGCTGGCACGTTGGTTTGCGCGGTGTAGTGAACAAGTAAAGATAACATTATTTAAAGCCTACTGTCAAGTTTTCTACACGTCCAGCCTGTGGTCGAATTATTCACAGCGGACTGTCGACGCCTTACGTGTCCAGTACAATAATGGCTTCAGGATCTTGTTGGGGCTACCGAGGATTTTGCATTGTATCAGGCATGTTTGCAAAGGCGCATACAGATGACTATTACGCCATTATAAGAAAGAAAACAGCCTCGTTGCTTGGCGGGTTGCGGGCTAGCTCCGACTCCATCATGAAAATATTTGCTAAAGGTACGACTCATTTTTTCTTAAGCACTATTACCGCCTCTGTTAAGTTAATAAGGCACTTGTATTTAAGAATTAGATTTACCTAAATTTAACATAGGTTATAAATTTTATATTTACTAACAAATTTTATGGATTACTTGGTTATCTGAAATAAATTATTATTATTATTATTATTAATCCTTTACAAGATGATGCCATTACAAGCCAAATTACTTTTTTTATATAGTTTAAGGGTTACAAACGAGCACACAGTCCACCTGATGGTAAGTGGCTGCTGTGGCCCACAGACATCCACATCTATCCTCGATTGCGAATCAAAATGCAGATGCGTTTTCACCCGTGAGGACTAAGATTGAATGCCTCGTTTCCAGTAAAAAGTATATATGACTCTTGAAGTATGGGCGCCCTACTATGTTAATCTCTGTTTAATACATTTACTTAGAGCTTTATTAGTTTGAAAGAGGATTTTTAGCCGACTTCAAAAAAAGGAGAAGGCTCACAATTGGACTGTAATTTTTTTCTTTTTTTTTGGGGTGATCCCATATAAATTCAGAGAAAAAATTCCACCCCTAAGGGTGGCGAAATAGGGGATAAGGTTTTAATGTAACTATTCGGCGGGTCTTCATCCCTTTGTTGTCGATATTCCACGCATTAGAACCAAACGGTTTGCTTTATCTTTTGTAATGCGTACAGTAAAGGAGTGGAATAATTTGTCGGCGTCTATCTTTCCTTTCCGAATACAGTCTCGGTGCCTTCAAGGCAAGATTGAATAGGCTTTTGTTACCCTAAGACTGTCTAAGGCTGCATCACCACTTACCACCAGATGGGATGAGGTCAAGCACTGACTTATAATAAGTAAAAAAAAATTTAGATGACATTGAAATTGTGATATTCTTGAGTCCACTTAAGAGGCTAAAAAAATATCAAATAGTAAAAGTCGATATAAAAAAAAGAATAAAATAACTTCACATTCTGTAGTCAGAGATTCCATTGTTCGCTACCGTTACAGCCTATCAGAATCAAGGTTAGATTAAAATGTCTATGAGCTGCAACATCTAATTTCCATCAGGAGGACTGTGTACTCGCTAGTCACTTTAATTCTATAAAAATTAAATTTAAAGAAACAGTTTAATTTGGTTTAGGATTATGAAATAAACAGATTTTTAAAATAGTTGTAATACCAAGGAAAGTATTTTATAGGCGTCTGATACATAAAACAACACAAAGGTAAAATTAATAAAAGAAATGAAAATAAATCTAATAAAATAGAAAATAAAATAATAGTTTTTTTATAGGATAACAGTGACAAACGAGCACACAGTCCACCTGATGGTAAGTGGTAGCTGTGGCTCATTGACATCTACATCTATCTTCGATTACGAATCAAAATGCAAGATGCGTCAAATGGAATGCCTCGTTTCCGGTAAAAAGGGTCTCCGGTTCTCTACACTCACCATACGAAACACAGCAGCGTTAAGCTACTATTTTAAGCTGGTATTCTGTGAGAGCTTGATCCTTCCTCGGTCGAGCAGTTGAGTACATCTTAAGCAGAATATAAAAATCGTTAGAAAAAGAAAATTTAAAGCTGTGTTGAATGGTTGTTTTATGTTCATAGATATTCTAGCGACGAGCAAGGATATCAAATTATGGTAACGTCTTCGCTTTTGCTTTGAATTGAATTTAAGCTGTTTCCGCTCACAACATCAAAATAAAAGAGTAAAGTCAAAGTAACTCGTTTATATTTCACTTGCATTTCCCGTTGCAAATGCAGCGCCTAGGGCTCGCGCCCGCCCACCTCCTCCTCTTAATTCACAGCTTCGAGGGCAGACTTTGCAGCAATTAAATGATTTAAACCTGATTCTTGTTGATACAGTTTATAAGGGTTCCGAGATTTATCCCTTAGTAAGGAATTAAAAAATAATAAAGGTACAGTTATTTACAAGTACTATATGTGTACATATATACGACTGATTGTAGTATTTAAAACTCATGCCGTGCTTTAAAATTTATATTTTTAACAACCGTGTGTTTCAGATCGCTTCCAAGCTGTTTCTTATAATGAGTTTTATAATTAATTGTATAACCTATTTCATATTGTATAAATTTACTGTGGAGAAAAAAATGCTGGGTTTATTGCTGGTTCTTCACAGGACAGTGTTTTTCCGAACCAGTGGTCCATGTAAAAACTTACTTTAATAAGAATTATTTATAATCTATATTTAATAAAATTATTCTTTTCTATTTAGAAAAAGAAGATAAAAAATCTTAAGCATGTAAATGAGGTTATTCGCAATCTGTACAATTGCTTTGTATTTACAATCTATATATAAATGTAACGCTGTAGTCATTTTTGTATAACCTGTAGATGTTGCATTCATTGAAACTCGTCATTTTAGAATTTCTAATTACTCATTTAGTCATTTCCGTCCGCTGACGTTCACTTCCCTGATGAATCAATACCAACTAACATCCTTCGTAGTTTCAAAACTTATCCGTCTTATTACAAAAAGTTGTGTATCAATAAATTTATGTTTAAGAAATCAATAAAATTTTCTTTAACCAAAAACCCGAGACTCTCTTTTACAATGTTTTGTAATAAGAACGACGTTAAATAACATAATATACTTAAGAACTGCCTCGTTGGTCTAGTGGTCGTAAACGCGACTGCTGATCAACAGCTCCCTAGGGTTCGAATCCTAGGACGAGCCAACTTAAAATTCAGTTATTGAATATTTGTGTCAAGAAATTCTCAGTAGCTGCCCGGAGTCAGGTTGTTTCAACCCCGTGCCTCGGAAAGCACGAAGCCGTTGGTCCGGCACCTGATCTCTCACCGGTCGTGTCGGTTTACCGTCCCAGGACTATGAGAGTGAGAGAATAGAGTGCACCCTGTGCTTGCGCAGACATTGAGCACTATAATCCTGTCCTGCTAGCCTCCGCCGAGGTGGCCGCAGTGACCGAAATTCGGTCTGGAGTTATTATTATGGGGTATAAAGAAAATGATAAACATGCATAAATATCAATAAAAAAATACATAAATAAATAAAAACCCAACCAGATGGAAGCCTTCGGCAGGGGAGACCAAACGACCGAGAGTTAGGGAGAAAGGGAGAGAAACCGGCGGACGATGCGGGTGGTATCGAGGAGCACCGCATTTTGCGTTTGAGCCCGGAGCGGACCGTCACCGAGTCCCATTCACCTTAGATGACTGGCCGGGATTAGCCCGATCGCAGAAACGACTACATGAATAATTTCGGTCGGCAGACCACCCCACATGTCTGTAACCTCGTGAGCCAGGTCCAGATATTTTGTTCGCTTATTTGTTTCGGCTTTCACGAAAGTCTCGTCATACGGAATGGTAATGTTGACCAAATATATCCTCGAATGTGCCCGTCCATCAACAAAATATCAGGATTATTCGAGATAGTCCTGTTCAGATGATGGTTCGTCCCAGGAGCCTGAACCATCACCACAGACAGGACGCGGTAATTCGAACACGGCATCCGGCAAGTTGTTATAAGGCAGCCGATCCACGAGACCGTATTTCAGAGTGAGCTCCTGGTGTAGAATCCTGGCTACGAGGTTGTGTCTGTGCAAGTACTCAGAGTGAGAAAGCGCCGAACAACCGGAGACGACTTGCCTAAGTGACTTACCGATGAAAGTGCTGACAGATGTCGAAGGGTCATCCTTTAGGATGAATTCCGATAGTTGTTGGACTTTATCGGAGCCTTTTCTCTATTATTATCGGGCCCTTTATTGCATTAAATGAAGTCCATATAGAACTTAATTATGCACAGTGAGCGAGCTAAAGCTACACCCACCATGCTTTCACGGCAGCCTCATTACCGACAATCTCGGATAATGCATTCTATGGGACATCATAGTAGTGTGGAATTTTCTATCCAGAGCCTTAAGTTCAGCTTGAGTCCACCTGAGTATGCCAAAAGTATACATGAGGACAGGCATGACCCAACCGTTATATGTGTCTTATTTACGCCCGACATAAGACTATTAAGCACTTTGGTCAAGTGTATAAAACAAGTCGCAAACTGACTGTTTCATAACCGCCTCATCGATACACGTGTTCTTTGACATACCCATATCGGTATGTTTTAGCCTCGGAAAGGGTCTTTATATTGATGGGCATAGATAAATCTATGCCTCCAAAATAAGCGCCCCTACCCCTTTCAACATGGAGGACCGCACACTTAGCCGTCCCCAGCTCCATTTTTATAGAATTGCTAAAATCACAAGAGATGTTTAGCAATTCCATAAGATGGGTGACGATCGCTCGTCGCCCTGACCTGCCTCGAGGATTCTCCGACGACCTCTTATGTGAGGTGAGATGGGAGATGGTTTAAAGCTGTGTTGGGAGTTTGTAGATTCGAATTTACGCCAGTCCGTCACAGCTTTGGTTTGAAAAACCTCACTGCTTGGCTGTCGCAAGATCTCCCCATCGGTTGTCGGTCCTTCGAGCTATATGGCCGGTCCTTTCCCACATCAGCTTACTGATCCCTTGTATTATATCAGTTTTTTGGTTTTAAACGAAATTACCACTGTACCAATTCGGCGAATAAAAATTACTTATTTTGACGTCTGATTTGATAGTAAACCCTCAATTCCCAGTACTGAGGTAGGTAGTCCGGGCTCTGTGATACTTGCATCCTTGTATGTATCAATAAACTCTTATTCATAAATTACAATATAACTTCATTGGATATACAGGATACAGGGTCGAAAAACGCACAGCACATAGAGGAAAGTACATTAAATATTGAAGAATGAAGATACTCAAAATTTCTTTTCTTTCAAAATAAGAATAACCACGTTCAAACATTTTTTAAAACTTTACCTGAGCTGGGAATTGAACCAAATATAAATGAAAAAAAATAGACAGACACTTGTCATCATCGGAATAGTGTCCGACACTATTCGAGGATATTCGGACGTCAGTCTGAGCGAGATTAGAATGGCTCTCCAGCACCTTAAAACGGTAAGTCCCCGAGCGAGGATGGAATTACAGCGGAGCTACTTAAAGCGGGTGGAAACCTACCGGTTCTCGAAGAACCGACAATCGATGGGGAAGCAAGGTCTCGAGTGGAAGCCTCACCGGTAGATGAAGTGTGGGCGGCCCCAATAGATGAAGTAACGACCTGGTAAGATACGCAGGAAATCGATGGCTCAGGACCGTGCTTTGGCATTCTTTAGGGAGGCCTATGTTCAACAGTAGACTTGTGAAGCTGTAATGATGATGATGATGATGAGACAGTCACTTTTTATTGAACCAATCGATAGGGTGTATGATAAGGATAAAATTTCTAAATTAATCATTGTATCTTAAAATTATAACAGACTATGAAATCTAACAATTCGTACATATCGACTTGAACTAACATCCTACCATAGACTGGTTATTTATAAAAGTCAAAAGACCATTATAATTTTCTTAATATTTTTTAAAACTTTATACTTTATAAGTTTCTTTAAACGTACCTAAATAAAAGAAAAAATGTATGAAGTTTAATAATCAGCTAAAAATTCCTTTATAAAATACAGACAATTACAAATTGATTTAGAAATTATAAATAGAAAGTTTTAATGTGTGAGAATGAAATTTTGAAATTGGAATGAAGATAACGATAACCTGTTGTTTTTCTTAGTTTGTTAGTTGTGTTTGTTTTCCCGCTATTTCATAATCGTAATGGCTTATCAGGAAGGATTTGATTTGTTAGAAGATTTTTTTTTTATACACAAAAGTCCCACTTTAACTCAACAGTGGTATGAAAAGAGGTACCGGACGGCCACTGTCTAAAACTGTTAACGAATGGTAAATAATTTAGTAGATATCGGAAATTTCAAGAATGTGTACAACGCCCACAGCAACAAAATTTGGATATTTGACATAATTTGAGTGTTATCCAAAAGCTTTAAGTAGGAAGCTGAAGTGTGCTGAAAAAGTACAAATAAAAATTAATGTTACCGCAATGGATGATTGCTTTAGAACTACATCCTGATACCGTGAGAGAAGATTGGAATTCTATCAGAATATTTAAACAGAAATAGCCTGCCAAAATCCAAACTTCTTAGACTACAATGTGTGGTCTGATGAAACAAATTGCAGCAATAATGGAATGCAAATTTTAGCAATGATAGACGTAATAATCATTATTAAGAGTAGTTAGTTAAGTGAGATTTTCGTTTAATGTTTGGTGTATCAGGAGAAACATGGTTGTGATGTGGTGGCGTGCTAGGATTATTGAATACTAGAAAATACATAGAAATATTAAACCTTCTATATACTTTCATTTTTTTTTTTTCAAAAAAAATGAAATGAACATAGAAATATTAAACCTTCTAATATATACATTTTCGTTCAAAATAGTAGAACATCTGGATAGGTACAACCAACAATTAAATGACCAGAAAGATATCCAGATCCAAATAGAGAAAAATGGTAAAAGGCTTTACTTTTGATAATAAACAGTCTTGGTTAGGATATCAGTTCGAATCGACATATAAGAATTTTTGATTTCATGGCCTTCTTTAATTGTAGGGTATACTATTTTTTTTCGAGTGATTTTATGTTTATCATTTTAGTTTATCCCTATAGATTGGTTCAATATAATAGTGATTTTTTATTTTATTTTTATTTTAGTTGGTCGATTCTCGGCTCAGGTAAGATTGTTGAAAATTAATAGAATCAGGCGTTACTTTACAAATCAATTATATTAAATTATATTAAAGGTGTCAAATATTTATTTGCTCATTTCGCGCAATAAAATAAAATGATGTGTCTCACCTAGTTTGAAGAACACACCTCCCGTCCTCCTCAATTGCATTCACTATCCCCTGTCACCACTAATCCCAGCATCATTACTCCCAACCCCACTACACTAGAAAACCCCACGACACGTATGGCTGATCGGTTAGCGTATGTGGTTATTCTTATTTGGAAAAACAAAGGAATGTTTTGAGTGAAATTTTATATCTTCAATATTTAATGTACTTTACCTCCATGTACCGATCATTTTTTCCAGCCTGTATATTTTCTGCGTCGGGGTTAAGTGAAAGTAATATTCCTTTTCATTGTTATAAGCTGTCTGAAGGCGAAATATCAAGTAGTTTGTTTTCTTCGTTGAGTGTAATATTTTATCGAAAGCATTCTCAAATAGGAATGCTATGTCAGAATGCTTTAAATGAAATATTCCATATTTAAAATAATAAGGCGATTAACAGGAGGCAATCGTCGTAGTCGAACTTTCCGTAGGAAAATCTTTGTAAATAATTTTGATTGGTGTGTGATTGATCTGAATTGTGAGCCAAAAATATACCTACTTATATAATACTTATTAAACATAATATAACTACTTGTTCTTTGTCCATGTTGGTTGTACCATGACTTCGTTCACATAAACCTTTGTTAATAATTTATTTGTTTTGAAGTTTTATTACTTTGAGGCTATTTGATTACATTTTATAAACTACAATACTGTTCCAGCTTTAACAGTAATAATATAAATATTTTTATACTTATATGAGTAATTTCATCATACGAGTACATTACAGCCCTTAAAGTCCACTGCTGAACATCGGCCCCTCATAAATTGCCTCATAGGGGATATTTGCATAATATGTTACCATAAGCGGGTTAGCAAAGTTTTTATATCAAAAATCACTTTGCCTCGTGTCCTTTACTTTATATTTTCACCTTTTTATAGGAGAGGAGGCAAACGAGCATGGCTCACCTGATGGTGGTGACTACCGCCGCCTGCCTGAACAACTGCAACACCAGGAGAATTGCAGGTGCGTTCGGCCTTTAGAAGGAGTAAGCTCTTTTCTGAAGGACCCTAAGTCATATCGGTCCGAAAATCGCCGGTGATAACTATAGAGAGGTCGTACGCGGAAGAAAACCCTAGTGAAACGTACAGTGGTGGACCGCCATACAGTACCAGTTTTATACGTGATAGAGCCATGCTGCAGCTATTTAATAGTATAGTTGTAGCACGAATGGGTCGGCTCGACCAGGACACGCCTCACATAATACCTAGCAGGTGTAGCAGCTTAATGCTGCTGTGTTTTATGGTGAGTGTAGAGAACCAGAGACCCCTTTCACTGGAAAAGAGGCATTCTATCTTAGTCCTCACAGCTGACAACGCATCTGCATTTTAATTCGCAAACGAAGATAGATGTAGATGTCTATGGGTCACGGCATCCACTTACCATCAGGTGGACTGTGTGCTCGTTTGTCACCCTTATTCATTTACTTTTATGACTAATTTAAGACATTCATCTACTTTTATGAATGTCTGTGATTTGGTGGTTTATTTATTTTTAATCTTATTAATATAAAATATGGCTAATAGTACAGAAAGAAACAATAACCTTTACATTTTCCGAACAAATTAACTTCCCCGCTATGAAATATGTCAAATATTATACCTCACTTTCTAGTAGCGCCGCCTGGTGGCAGAAAAGTCGATTCCCTCATTACGGACAAACCAAAAATATAAAAAATAATGAAAAAATAGTAAGTAAGTTCCTAGTATGCATGTGCAGCACTGCGACCTTTGCGGGACGTTTAGCAAAATGGACCATGTTAAATAATAAATTCCATAGCAAATTAATACAACAGTAGTAATGAATCAAAAGAGCGAAAACTCTGTAATTTTAAATAGATGTCAGTGACAATACATTAGTTCACATAATGATTAATTTAATACACTAGTTCCATTAATCGCTGATAGATGGCAAATATTATTACAATTAAATTTTCAAACTTTATGATATCATTGTTTTACAAAATATATATAAATCTCAATTCTTCAGGTTTATGGATTGTAGCATAAGCCCCGTGAAAAAAAAATTATCACAATATATCGCACGCCAATGCCAATACTGTCAATTTCCAAAATTTTTCAAAATTATCCTTTTAGTGCCATCTATCGTAAAACATCAACATCAAAGTATGTACATCGGCACTTATACTGGTAAAAATTTGGTAAATTGTCGCTAGATGGCAATGTGATTATTGCGCAACGCACGATTCAGTTTAGAAAACTCTGTAGCATTTCAAATAGATGTCGTAAGTGACAATACATTACTTCCACTAATCGCTGATAGACGGCAATATTATTACAATTTCAATCTTTATGATATCAATGTTTTGCAAAATATATGAAAATCTCAATTCTCTAGGTTTATGGGTTGTAGCATAAGCCCCGTGAATAAAATGTATATCGCAAGCTAATTATAGTTGGGAGGTTCAGAATAAATAACACGTCTAGTGATCTTGACTGTAGATTTATTACTGTCCAATTCATCTATCGTACATACACATGAACATACACTACACTACACGCCCATCGATAAAAGAGAAAAAAATAAATTATAATAATAATTTTTTTTTAAATGTTACACAACTTGGAGTAAAAGAAATCAAAAAAGGTGTAAATTATTTTAAAATATTAACATTCTTAATCTATAATATATTAAAAATATATCGTAAACACTTTATAAGTAGAAAATTATTTAAATTTTAAGTAAAGTTTATTTGTATACATAGTAATAATAATAATTTCATTATTTTATATATGGTCTAGTGATTTTATGTATTGACTTATGTTTACCTTTATAATCTATTGTTACATTTGGTTCACAATCTTCGATAACCTGTGGTCCTATATAAAGAGGATCAATTTACACGTAATTCATTCTAAGGAGTATCATATCACCGGCATTATAACATTGGATTTGTATAATAATCATACTTTGTTTTCTACTCTGTTTGCTTTAAATTAAATTATTTCTTGCATCATATTGCGATTTTGAAGTCTATATCTAAGTTGCTGTGGGTAATCATGGGTTATATAAAGGGTCTATATCTAAAGTTAAATTAGTTGGCAAACGGCAAAGCTCCAAAAACAAGCTCATATGAGTATACTTGGTTTCGTGTGTACAGTGTTATTATAACCGAAACACCAATACGGTAACCAAGTACCCAATTATGTGGTTCATTACCTGTTTGAATTCTGAGAAATGACATCAGATTTTGTGGCTGTTTCTAAGGAACCTATAGATTGGTGATGGTATGCCGTTGACGTTACCTGTTGGATATTGAGTATACGGCACACATCTTTCATCACAGTTGAGACAAATTCTGTCCCTTGATCAGATATTATTTGTCGAGGAATACCATATCTCAAAACAAAATTATTTATGAAAGCCGATGCCACTGAAATAGTATCCTTTTCAATGGATAAGCTTCAACATATTTACTTAGATCACACTGTAGTGTGAGTATATAAACATTACTATCATTATCCTTACATAAGGGCCCTACTAAATCTAAGTAAACTCTGTCAAAAGCAGAATATCCCGTATCGGTTATAACCATTGGTTCTTTTATATATTTATTTAAGTGTTTATGTCGCAAACACTTGTCACATCGATTAACATAATTAGTAACATCTTTCTAATCCGGCCAAAAGAATTTTCTTTATGTTGTTTATCATTCGCCTTATACCGGCGTGCCCGCTAGTTGGCAACAAATGATAGTCGTTTAATATTATACGTTTTGTCTCATGATCGTCGACCTTATGGACACCATACAAAATTAATATTCGCGGTCCGGACCTATTTGGTGTCTCTATTTATAACACGAGTTAACTTTAATTAATATATTATTATTATTTAGTATAATATACAGACGATCTATCTTCGCTTATTACAAGCAATCCAACTCCTCACAAAGGCATCTCGTGCACAATATGATCGGAAAGAAGGATTTACATAAATAGTTGACTTGGTGAGACAAAACAAAATAACTTAGAATTAGAATAGAACTTTTCTTTCATTCTGTTTATCTTTTCCCATTCTTTTCGTCTACAAACAATAATTCAGCAATCCTTTGGTTTTTAAGTGTTCCCACGACTTTTGGGTGATCAGTCCAATCGTTGGTGGAAACCTTATCTACCATAGGGTTGTCACACTTATCTTGTGCTACCTTTTCATCCATCCGCTTTCTTTGCGCTCTTGTTAGGACAGATATGACTTTTCATTCATTTCTTTCAAATCTTCACTGAGATTTGGATGCGTGACAAAGCATCTGCAGCCGCATTGTCAGCCCCTTACATACCTGATAACAAACTTATATTCCTCAAGCAATAACTAAACTTCGTAAGTCTACTTGACGGATTTGTCATGTTGAATAAATATACGAGAGGCTTATGATCTGTTTCAATAATGAATTCGCGTCCATATAAATAAGGTCGAAAGTATTTTACTGCCCATACTATCGATAATAATTCCTTTTCGATAGTAGGATAATTTTTCGGCTTTGTTCAATGTGCGACTAGCATATGCAACCGGTCGTCCGTCATGATTACATAAAACTGAGCCTATAGCAAAACCAGACGCGTCAGTTTTAGAATAAATTTATGATTTTGGTCAAAATTTGGATACTGGAGTATGAGGAGTCGTTAAAGCTTTTTGAGCATTGAAAAGATGTTTTACAGTTTTATCCCAATGAAATTTGACATTTTTGACATAAATTGTTTAGAGGTAAAGGATTTCAGAAAATTTGTATAAATCTTCGATAGTAATTCGCAAACGCTACTAGTCTTTTACATCGTTGGTACTTTGAGGAATTGGGTATTTTGTAATACTGATATCTTTTGGGTCAGGCTTAATACCTTCGGAAGAAACAACACCAAGATAAAGTAGTCTTTTTAGAAAACACATTTTTAGGTTTAACTTTAAGTTTACTTTTCAAGCGAGATAATATTTCTATTAAATTTTATTATGGTTATCTAAATTTCGGCCAAAACAAATGAGGTCATCTAAATAAGAGCGCTTTTCGTAATTTAAACCAGCCATAGATATTGTAATTGCACGAGAAAAGGAACTTGGGCTTGTCTTTAAGCTCATTGGCATTCTGGTCATCTGATATTGACCAGAGGGTGGTGAAAGCCGTATACCTTCTACTAGATGGATTAAGGCTTAATTGTAAAATGCTTGATTAAGATCGTGGGAAAAATACATTCCTGATAAAGAATCCAATATGTCCGTAATATTGGGTAACGGAAATTTGTCATCTACAATACAGTTGTTTAATTTTCGAAAATCAATAACCAAACGCCAGCTCCTGTCTTCACCGTTTTCTGATTTTTTAGGTACAAGAAGTACAGGACTTGACCACTCGCTACAAGATGGTTCAATAATTCCGTCTTTTAACATATTTTTGACTTGTTTTTCTATTTCGTTTCTCTGAGAATAAGGTAATCGATACTGTTTCATACACTGGGTCACTATTAGGTTTTAATTGTATATTATGTTCGTATAAATTACAAGTTGTTAATTGATCTCCTGGCAATAAAAATACGTCGGAAAATTTTGCACAGATATTTATAATAGAAGATTTTTCCTCTTTATTTAAATGATCTAAATTTAGTAAATTTAACATTTTACGAACACGTTCGGGATTAATGAGACTTTTATCAAACTTACAAATTGAGTAATTATATAAACTATCGGTTTCGGGTCTAAAATAACTAAGATTAATTTGATCCTCTCGTATTTAATATTTGTATTGGTATTTTCGTTATTTACTTTGACAATTCCACCAGACAGAAAACCTCGCATAACTCTCTCGGAAAGACGACACAATCTTCTTTCATACTCGTGTTGATATAAAATAAACTCTCACATCTCGGAGGTATACTCAAATATGTATTATTTCCAAAATACCCATATGCAATGGTAAAGTTACTAATTCATTCATATTATGCAGTGTAATATTATTCAATTCAAAATTTATGTTACAATTAAACTTACGTAAAAATCTATACCTAGAATTCAGAAGTTTCAGACGGCAATTGCTTTATAACATGAAACTTATTATTAAATTTCAACTGTTAACAGACAATGTTAAATAAACATATCCCACGGTTCGTAATTTGCCTCCAATTCCGTTTATTGTAATCGGTTTTTGTAATGATATGTTGAGCTTCTGCGTGTCATATTTAATTGCGCATAAAGAAGCCCCGGTATCTCAAGCCATCTACATTTGATACTACCTATTGCTAACTCAACACAATTACTATATTCGCAACCAAATATACTATGAGTCTCGAAAAATTCTAAATTATTATGGTTATTAGGGATTTCAACATTTTGAGAACTTTGCGATACGCGATATTTTGGCGTCATAAAATTAATCGTTGGGTATTGTAACCACGAAAAGATCCGCGATTCTGGTATGAGTACTTACTGTAATTACCGCAGTTACCTTTTTTCCCACGATGTTGTTGATTTCCGCGAAAACTGTTGGGGTACGGGTTTCCTCCAGTTGACGCTATTTTTGCATGGGTAGGCAAAGGGTATGTTTGACGTGGTACATTATTGTATGTATACCTACCGTAAATTTTACGCATTCTGAACCACCTCGATTCCCGAAAAATCGATGGTCTCGGTGTACTCTGTTAGGTCGAATACAGGACGCCTCCTCATCCTTTGCTGCTCTAATTGTTTTTAATGTATTATAATTACGTGCTGACAAAATAGTACTGAGTTGTCGATTTCGCAAGCCATTTGTGAAACTTTTAATAGCAATCTTTTCATTTATCGGACGTAAAATTTTATGCGCGTTTGGTCGCCATCGGCTTGGGAATCGTCAAATCTACGAATAATTGTTCGATTTTATTGCCATAATTATCTATGGAACTACTATTTTGCCTTATTTGCATTAGTTCGTTATGAATGGAAGTAAGATTTCTTTGTTAAAAGATGGTTCCGCATATCACTTATAAGCGTCTCGCATGAGTCATAGAATCTAATAGGCGTAATTTAGCGCTTATTCAAACGAGTTTTTAAAACAAATTTTATTAACATAGACTCTACCTTCTTAAGCGAAGAGCTATATAACTCTATCGAGTCCATCAAGGTTTTGGTGACTGATTCCCGTCATCACTGGCAGGAGGACACAGCAGTTTTAAAGTCGAAACTTCCATGGTGACTACTGCTTGAATAGTGCCCTGAAGTTGATTGAGAACTGTAATCCTTACTACAAAAGTTTTCTATTTGTATATAAGTCCTTAATTAAATCGCAATATGATTGTATTTCAACTAATGCTTTACTCTTAATTTGTTTACTTTCTATCTCTTTATTTAAGATTATTAAACAATTATCAAATTCCTCACGTAACTGTATTGATTCTCTAAGGTTTTGTTGTAAAATACTTTTAGTTCGCCTAGCATAACTTAATTTAACCAAATTATTTTTAATACTTTTAAATTTTCATATATAATTATTAATTCACTAGACATGAAAATACAGTTAAAAATACACTTAAAAAATATACTTAAAAATACAGTGTATACATGGCTATTTTGAATTAATATTAATTTCTTAAACTTAAACTATTATATATTTTTAATTTCCACCTTATGTCCATTTTTTTTTTTTCACTTTGACGCATCGTTGTCTCCGGTGACCATCGTGGCACTTCATGCATACACGGGTACACGAGGTCCTGGTCAGGCGACCGCACAAAAGAGCGACGCAAATTTTGCATTACCATCTCATTCCGCATCCAGCTTGTATGACACCTTTTATATATTTTGTATACACCATAAACAAGAGCCAAGCCCAAAATGTGCATATTATAAGCAGCACGACGGATATCCCAGATAGATGGCTTTTAATCCTCTATATGTGCAGAATTTGAGCCCTGAAGTATCTTATGAATGAACACTTCTTTTCTTAAGTTCAGAACGACACATTTTTTTTTTTTTTTTAATTATATAAGTCCAATATTATTTATTCTTCATTTTTATTTAATTTGTATTCCACATATTTTTAAACGCGGCCATGACTGAACCCAGGCAGACCGCCGATGAACTGGCAGGGTCGCCATATAGTGTTGGGAGGTTCGGGAATAAATAACACGTCTAGTGATCTTGACTGTAGATTTATTACTGTCCAATTCATCTATCGTACATACACATGAACATACACTACCATAATTCCAATACTATCACTTTCAAAATTTTGCAAAATTATCCTTTAGTGCCATCTATCGTAAAACATCAACATCAAAGTATGTACATCAGCACTTATACTGGTGAAAATTTCGAAAATTGTCGCTAGATGGCAATGTGATTATTGCGCAACGCACGATTCAGTTTCGAAAACTCTGTAGCATTTCAAATAGATATCGTCAGTGACAATACATTAGTTCCACTAATCGCTGATAGACGGCAATATTATTACAATAAAATTTTCAATCTTTATGATATCAATGTTTTAAAATATATGAAAATCTCAATTCTCTAGGTTTATGGGTTGTAGCCCCGTGAATAAAATGTATATCGCAAGCTAATTATAGTGTTGGGAGGTTCGAATAAATAACACGTCTAGTGATCTTGACTGTAGATTTATTACTGTCCAATTCATCTATCGTACATACACATGAACATACACTACACTACACGCCCATCGGCAAAAGAGAAAAAATAAATTATAATAATAATTTTTTTTTAAATGTTACACAACTTGAGTAAAAGAAATCAAAAGGTGTAAATTATTTTAAAATATTAACATTCTTAATCTATAACATATTAAAAAATATATCGTAAACACTTTATAAGTAGAAAATTATTTAAATTTTGTAAAGTTTATTTGTATACATAGTAATAATAATAATTTCATTATTTTATATATGGTCTAGTGATTTTATGTATTGACTTATGTTTCTTTATATAATCTATTGTTACATTTGGTTCACAATCTTCGATAACCTGAAATGGTCCTATATAGAGGATCGAATTTGCTTACACGTAATTCATTTTATGAGTATCATATCACCGGCATTATACTTAATTGATTTGTATAATAATCATACTTTGTTTTCCTACTCTGTTTGCTTAAAATTAAATTATTTCTTGCATCATATTGCGATTTTGAAGTCTATATCTGTTGCTGGGTAATCATATGGGTTATATAAAGGGTCTATATCTAAAGTTAAATTAGTTGGCAAACGGCAAAGCCCAAAAACAAGCTCATATGGAGTATACTTGGTTTCGTGTACAGTGTTATTATAACCGAAAACAATACATGGTAACCAAGTACTCCAATTATGTGGTTCATTACCTGTTTGAATTCTGAGAAATGACATCAGATTTTTGTGGCTGTTTTCAGGAACCTATAGATTGGTGATGGTATGCCGTTGACGTTACCTGTTGGATATTGAGTATACGGCACACATCTTTCATCACAGTTGAGACAAATTCTGTCCCTTGATCAGATATTATTTGTCGAGGAATACCATATCTCAAAACAAAATTATTTATGAAAGCCGATGCCACTGAAATAGTATCCATTTTTCAATGGATAAGCTTCAACATACTTACTTAGATCACACTGTAGTGTGAGTATATAAACATTACTATCATTATCCTTACATAAGGGCCCTACTAAATCTAAGTAAACTCTGTCAAAAGCAGAATATCCTGTATCGGTTATAACCATTGGTTCTTTTATATATTTATTTAAGTGTTTATGTCGCAAACACTTGTCACATCGATTAACATAATTAGTAACATCTTTCTCAATCCCGGCCAAAGAATCTTTCTTTATGTTGTTTATCATTCGCCTTATACCGGCGTGCCCGCTAGTTGGCAACAAATGATAGTCGTTTAATATTATACGTTTTGTCTCATGATCGTCGACCTTATGGACACCATACAAAATTAATATTCGCGGTCCGGACCTATTTGGTGTCTCATTTATAACACGAGTTAACTCTTTAATTAATATATTATTATTATTATTTAGTATAATATACAGACGATCTATCTTTCGCTTATTACAAAGCAATCCAACTCCTCACAAAGGCATCTTGCACAATATGATCGGAAAGAAGGATTTACATAAATAGTTGACTTTGGTGAGACAAAACAAAATAACTTAGAATTAGAATAGAACTTTTTCATTCTGTTTATCTTTTCCCATTCTTTTCGTCTACAAACAATAATTCAGTGCAATCCTTTGGTTTTTAAGTGTTCACGACTTTTGGGTGATCAGTCCAATCGTTGGTGGAAACCTTATCTACCATAGGGTTGTCACACTTATCTTGTGCTACCTTTTCATCCATCCGCTTTTGCGCTCTTGTTAGGACAGATATGACCTTTTCATTCATTTCTTTCAAATCTTCACTTGAGATTTGGATGCGTGACAAAGCATCTGCAGCTGCATTGTCAGCTCCCTTACATACCTGATAACAAACTTATATTCCTCAATAACCTAAACTTCGTAAGTCTACTTGACGGATTTGTCATGTTGAATAAATATACGAGAGGCTTATGATCTGTTTCAATAATGAATTCGCGTCCATATAAATAAGGTCGAAAGTATTTATTGCCCATACTATCGATAATAATTTTCGATAGTAGGATAATTTTTCGGCTTTGTTCAATGTGCGACTAGCATATGCAACCGGTCGTCCGTCATGATTACATAAACTGAGCCTATAGCAAACCAGACGCGTCAGTTTTAGAATAAATTTATGATTTTGGTCAAAATTTGGATACTGGAGTATGGGAGGAGTCGTTAAAGCTTTTTGAGCATTGAAAAGATGTTTTACAGTTTTATCCCAATGAAATTTGACATTTTGCGACATAAATTGTTTAGAGGTAAAGCGATTTCAGAAAATTTGTATAAATCTTCGATAGTAATTGCAAACGCTACTAGTCTTTTACATCGTTGGTACTTTGAGGAATTGGGTATTTTGTAATACTGATATCTTTTTTTCAGGCTTAATACCTTCGGAAGAAACAACATGGCCAAGATAAAGTAGTTCTTTTTAGAAAACACATTTTTAGGGTTTAACTTTAAGTTTATTTTCTTAAGCGAGATAATATTTCTATTAAATTTTATTATGGTTATCTAAATTTCGGCCAAAACAAATGAGGTCATCTAAATAAGTGAGCGCTCGTAATTTAAACCAGCCATAGATATTGTAATTGAATGAGGAGGAACTTGGCTTGTTCTGCTTCCATTGGCATTCTGGTCATCTGATATTGACCAGAGGGTGTAGTGAAAGCCGTATACCTTCTACTAGATGGATGGAAGGCTTAATTGGTAAAATGCTTGATTAAGATCAGGTGGGAAAAATACATTGCTCCTGATAAAGAATCCAATATGTCCGTAATATTGGGTACGGAAATTGTCATCTACAATACAGTTGTTTAATTTTCGAAAATCAATAACCAAACGCCAGCTCCTGTCTTCACCGTTTTCTGATTTTTAGGTACAAGAAGCAGGACTTGACCACTGCACAAGATGGTTCAATAATTCCGTCTTTTAACATATTTTTGACTTGTTTTTCTATTTCGTTTCTCTGAGAATAAGGTAATCGATACTGTTTCACATACACTGGGTCACTATTAGGTTTTAATTGTATATTATGTTCGTATAAATTACAAGTTGTTAATTGATCTCCTGGCAATAAAAATACGTCGGAAAATTTTGCACAGATATTTATAATAGAAGATTTTTCCTCTTTATTTAAATGATCTAAATTTAGTAAATTTAACATTTTACGAACACGTTCGGGATTAATGAGACTTTTATCAAACTTACAAATTGAGTAATTATATAAACTATCGGTTTCGGTCTAAAATAACTAAGATTAATTTGATCCTCTCGTGTATTTAATATTTGTATTGGTATTTTCCCGTTATTTACTTTGACAATTCCACCAGACAGAAAAACTCCTCGCATAACTCTCGGAAAGACGACACAATCTTCTTTCATACTCGTGTTGATATAAAATAAACTCTCACATCTCGGAGGTATACTCAAATATGTATTATTTCCCAAAATACCCATATGCAATGGTAAAGTTACTAATTCATTCATATTATGCAGTGTAATATTATTCAATTCAAAATTTATGTTACAATTAAACTTACGTAAAAATCTATACCTAGAAATTGAAGTTTCAGACGGCAATTGCTTTATAACATGAAACTTATTATTAAATTTCAATCCGTTAACAGACAATGTTAAATAAACATATCCCACGGTTCGTAATTTGCCTCCAATTCCGTTTATTGTAATCGGTTTTTTGTAATGATATGTTGAGCTTAAGCGTGTCATATTTAATTGCGCATAAAAAAGCCCGGTATCTACAAGCCATCTACATTTGATACTACCTATTGCTAACTCAACACAATTACTATATTCGCAACCAAATATACTATGAGTCTCGAAAAATTCTAAATTATTATGGTTATTAGGGTTAATTTCAACATTTTGAGAACTTTGCGATACGCGATATTTTGGCGTCATAAAATTAATTCGTTGGTATTGTAACCACGAAAAGATCCGCGATTCTGGTATGAGTACTTACTGTAATTACCGCAGTTACCTTTTTCCCCACGATGTTGTTGATTTCCCGCGAAAACTGTTGGGGTACGGGTTTCCTCCAGTTGACGCTATTTTTGCATGGTAGGCAAAAGGTTTGACGTGGTACATTATTGTATGTATACCTACCGCGTAAATTTTACGCATTCCTGAACCACCTCGATTCCCGAAAAATCGATGGTTCGGTGTACTGTTAGGTCGAATACAGGACGCCTCCTCATCCTTTGCTGCTCTAATTGTTTCTTTTAATGTATTATAATTACGTGCTGACAAAATAGTACTGAGTTGTCGATTTCGCAAGCCATTTGTGAAACTTTTAATAGCAATCTTTTCATTTATCGGACGTAAAATTTTATGCGTTTTGGTCGCCATCGGCTTGGGAAATCGTCAAATCTACGAATAATTGTTCGATTTTATTGCCATAATTATCTATGGAACTACTATTTTGCCTTATTTGCATTAGTTCGTTATGAATGGAAGTGCAAGATTTCTTTGTAAAAGATGGTTCCGCATATCACTTATAAGCGTCTCGCATGAGTCATAGGAATCTAATAGGCGTAATTTAGCGCTTTCATTCAAACGAGTTTTTAAAACAAATTTTATTAACATAGACTTACCTTCTTTAAGCGAAGAGCTATATAACTCTATCGAGTCCATCAAGGTTTTGGTGACCGATTCTCGCCCGTCATCACTGGCAGGAGTGACACAGCAGTTTTAAAGTCGAAACTTTCCATGGTGACTACTACTTCTGAATAGTGCCTCGAAGTTGATTGAGAACTGTAATCCTTACTAAAAGTTTTCTATTTTATATATAAGTCCTTAATTAAATCGCAATATGATTGTATTTCAACTAATGCTTTACTCTTAATTTGTTTACTTTCTATCTTTATTTAAGATTATTAAACAATTATCAAATTCCTCACGTAACTGTATTGATTTCTAAGGTTTTGTTGTAAAATACTTTTAGTTCGCCTAGCATAACTTAATTTAACCAAATTATTTTTAATACTTTTAAATTTTTTTATATAATTATTAATTCACTAGACATGAAAATACAGTTAAAAATACACTTAAAAAATATACTTAAAAATACAGTGTATACATGGCTATTTTGAATTAATATTAATTTCTTAAACTTAAACTATTATATATTTTTAATTTCCACCTTATGTCCATTTTTTTTTTTTCACTTTGACGCATTCGTTGTCTCCGGTGACCATCGTGGCGGCACTCACAGCATACACGGGTACACGAGGTCCTGGGTCAGGCGACGCACAAAAGAGCGACGCAAATTTTGCATTACCATCTCATTCCGCATCCAGCTTGTATGACACCTTTTATATATTTTGTATACACCATAAACAAGAGCCAAGCCCAAAACTGCATTATAAGCAGCACGACGGATATCCCAGATAGATGGCTTTTAATTTCCTCTATATGTGCAGAATTTGAGCCCTTGAAGTATCTTGCGTATGAACACTTGGTCTTTCTAAGTTCAGAACGACATTTTTTTTTTTTTTTTAATTATATAAGTCCAATATTATTTATTCTTCATTTTCATATTTAATTTGTATTCCACATATTTTTAAACGCGCCGCGACTGAACCCAGGCAGACCGCCGATGAACTGGCAGGGTCGCCATATAGTGTTGGGAGGTTGGGGAATAAATAACACGTCTAGTGATCTTGACTGTAGATTTATTATGTCCAATTCATCTATCGTACATACACATGAACATACACTACACTACATAATTCCAATACTATCACTTTCCAAAATTTTGCAAAATTATCCTTTAGTGCCATCTATCGTAAAACATCAACACCAAAGACTATGTTTCAGCGCTAATACTGGTAAAAATTTCGAAATTAGTTCCTAGATGTTGACTTGGTAAATGTGTAACTCAAGATTAGAAAACTCTGTACCATTTTACATAGATGTTTACATCACGTGTGTCACTTAGGCATGTCATTTCCGGTTGTGCGGCGCTTTAACTTGGTGTACTTGCATAGACACAACCTAGTAGCCAGGATGTCACACCAGGAGCTCGCCCTGCAATCTAGATCTGGTTCACGAACGGGCTATCCCACCAGCCTCTCGGCTCATAGGAGGCGACTGGGACTTCGTGACGGACTGCTGTGCTCAAATGTAGAAGGCGGTGCTCCTCGATACCGCCTTCGGCCGTTTAGTCGCCCTGCCGAAGGCTTCCATCTGTTGGGTTTTCATTTATTTATGTATTTTACTATATTTAATGTACATTTATCGTTTTTTGTATATATTTAGCCCAACTAAATGAGTAAATATATTTATACCCCAAATAATAAATATTTATATATTCACTCCACTAATTTTACATAGTAATAACTACACTATTTAAATAAAAACCGGCAAAGTGTGAGTCGAACTGGTTCATGAAGGGTTCCGTACCATCGTACAATATTTAATAATATGTGTAAAAACACATTTCTAGTAGGGGAGCCTTTTTAATTTTTAATTTATTTTATTATAATTATTTGTTGCTATAGCGGCAGAAATACACATTCTGTGAAAATTTCAACTGTCTACCTATTACGGATCATGAGATACTGCCCTGACAGACAGATAGACGGATGGACGAATGTACGAACGGACAGCGGAGAGTAAGTACAATTGGTTACCCTTCGGTACGGAACCTAAAAGTACCATCAATTACATTGCGATGTTAACGTTGGCAGCCGCACTAGTATAAACTGCCACTTCCGGACCTATATGTATATAACTCTTCAAGTTTTTATATAAAATATACTAAATTACTTCTGCACGGCTAGCATTGGCTGACAAAAATTATCCACAGATTATATCCGCTGATAAGAGATAAAATTAATTTGTCCGTATGCCAAAGCACGACAACAGGGAAAGGAGATGTACGAGTATATGCCCGTTTGATACATCCCCGTCCGTAGCATGGGGAAATGAAAGATAATAAATTAAGTTTTTGGCATTTGAAAGGGACATTTTATCCTAGTTCATTGAACGTGGGTTTAGATTTATTCAAACCACTATATTACAAAAAGATGTCTTGAGCCTACTGCAACTCTATTTTCGCATCAGAAATTGAAAGACAAGAAAGAAAATTACATCAGCGATCGATGTGAATTCCCTGACAACGAATTTCTATGCCGGTTTCGGATACACAAAGATTGTGTTTTGCATTTGTGTAAAGAACTACATGAGGTTTTAAAGCCTATTAATTCTGTGGATGGACTACCCAGTGCATATTAAAGTAAGCATCTATTAAAACCACCTTGTGCAAAAACATATCGTATATTTGTAATCAATACATGTGGCTACTAATCTTAATATTTTCTAGGTACTCACATCTATCAGTCTCTTGGCAGATGGTAGTTACCAGTGAGGTACGAGTCAAGACCATGAAATGGCTGTTGCTCAAACAACAATCAACAAATACCTGACCCAAATTATTGAGGCTATCGTTAAAGTGTGAGCGACAATATGCTTTAATTCAATATGGTGTAATTAGCCTCTTATGTAGGTAAATACAACAGGTTTCAGTGCGTCTACTTCTTGCATTACATTTTTAGACTAATACCGAAGTGGATATCATTTCCGGGCGTATAACAAACAAGGCAAAATGTAGTTAGAGGATTCTTAGCAAAGCATGGACTGCCAGATATTCTTGGGGCTATTGAATGCACCCATGTTGATATATTTTCCCACCATTCCAACTGTTCAGTACAAGTAAAGGATGGTCTACAATAAATGAATAAATGAATTCAACTGGTAACGACAAACAAGTTCTAGAGTTTTTCAAAAATCTTAATAATCAAGTTTATTTTAATTAAAACTAGTTTTACGGATTTTATCGTATATTAACTTATTTTATATTCCCGACGTTTCGAGTACTTTACAGCACCCATGGTCACGGGGGACTGAGATATTTGACGTCCCAATGTCATAGTTAACCACGGTTACCTCAGATTAAAATTATTAATTTTGTTCCGATCTATGCAGTATGAACTTACAGTATCTTGAAGTTCAGTTGTATGCTTGGGTTGGGATTTAATTTTATTAATTATAGGATCCCAAGCAGATGGTAGCACCAGCCATCTTCTCTATTGAAATTAGGATGTTTTAGATTTCAATAGCCTCATGAGTCATCCTTGGAATCGGTGTTCTTTAGCAAGGATTTGTGGTCTATCAAATCTAATGTAGTGATAGGGGCGATCCTGTACATGTTCACAGACTGCAGACTTCCCGGAGCGTCGATTCTTCACATCAGCTATGTGTTCTTTAACGCGGGTTTTTATTGATCTTTAGTTTGTCCTATAAGAGAGACCACATTCACAATCAAGCTTGTGCACTCCTGCATCTTACAGAGGACATTACACTTAACTGATGCTAAAACTGACTAATTTTCTTCGGCGGCTTGAAGTATGTTTTAATAGAAGCACGCTTCAGGATGTAGCCAATCTTGTCAGGCTCGACTGTGGCCGGCTTCACTCGTTCACTGTGACGTAGGCGCGGGACCCGAAGCTTATTGTCGTGCAAAACTTGCTTGACGTGTTGGAGCTCGGCCAGGTTTACTGTCACAGATCCCTCGTGCCTCTGAAAAAAGATTTACCCACGGTAGCTAACTGTGAAGGATGGTGATGAGAGTCACCGTTTAAATATCTATCTGTATGGGTCTTTTTTCTATACACAGTGTGGCTCAAGGTGTTATCAGGATTCCGAATTACTAACACATCTAGAAAAGCTAAAGAGTTGTTTGCCTCTAACTCCATTGTGAACTGAATTTTAGAATTTATGGAGTTAAGATGATCTAAAAATGCAGTTACTTTATCTAAAGGTAGAATTGTGAAAGTGTCGTCTACGTACCGCTTGTAGAATCTTGGATTTACGGAGAAGTGTAAGTGGCTTTCTCCTCAAAGTCTTCCATGAATATATCGGCGACAATGGAGATACAGGTGAGCTCATCGCCACTCCATCTACTTGCTAGAACTCCTCCTTCCACAATAGGTAACCAGATGTAAGGCAGTGTCTTAGTAATGCTGCATATTCTATGGGCATGTTGTTTTCCTCCTTCTAGTTACAATCGAGATGCAGTCTTCAACGGGTTAGTATGTGAACAGAGACTGCACATCAAAACTGACCATAGTTTCATTGTCTGCCAGATGTAGTCTTTAATCTCGCTGACAAAATGGTAGGAACTGTGTGTGCTCTTGTATGTCCCCTGAGCAAGTATTTTCGCTAAGAGCCAATCTGTAAGTTGGTGAATCGATTTGGCTAACTATGGGACGTAGTGGAGCATTTTGTGTATTTGGTAACCCATACAACTTCTGTGGTTTGGCACACGTAGGTATTATCGATTTTACGTCCAGATTTAATTTTTTGGAGTGTTTCTTTATGAGATCACTAGTTGTTTTAAGTGTGTTATTTGTTGGGTCGTTTTTAACCTTTTTATAACTGCTTGAATCCGACAAAAGTTCTTGTATTTTAAAATTATAATATGACGTATTCATGACTACCGTGGCATTTCCCTTATCTGCGCGAAGAATCGTGAGTTCTGATTTATTGCGTAGGTTATTCAACGCTTTATATTCGTCCTTAGGTAGATTCGGTTTCGGCGCTGAACTTTGACGTAACATAGACGAAATGTCTTGACGTATCGCTTCCAAATCTTCCTTTTGCATATTGTTTTTAAATAAACAGTCCTCGACACTGCAGATAATCCGTAAAACTAGTTTTATTTAAATGTGTAGTGTTCGCGTAAATATAAGAAATCATTAAGTTTATTTTATTTAATAACTATTTGTTTTGTTTGAAATTGTTAAATTATCATTTTTCATGCTTCTTCAGGTTCAATTAAAATTTAAATATTTATTATAATAATATTATAATGTGCTAATTATGCTTATCATTAGAACCTTGGCTAATGACTTCAGATTTGGAAGCTGCACCAAATAGTTCTGCAGAAGAATATACCTACTAACTGGCATTGCCAAGTGAGAAACTGTGTGGAACGAACAAATGGGTACCTCAAAGGCACATTCCGAAACCTGGGCATTGACAGGCTACTCCACTACAGTCTAGAGAAAGCTTCACAACCAATATGTTATGCTTGTGCAACAATTAGTTTTTCTGGTATTTACAATTTAACCCCGGCTTAGTTTCAACAAAATCTTTATTCACCTCACTTGCAAAGTTCATGATCACTTCAGTGATACGAAATCGAGTTTGTATTTTAATAAATAAATTGGGCGCCCTATACGTCAATATCCTTCCTTATAAAGGTTTTTTTTATAGCATAAGGGTGACAAACGAGCACACAGTCCACCCGATGGCAAGCGGCTGCTGTGTACCATAGACATCTGCATCTATCCTCAATTAAGAATCAAAATGCAGATGCATTTTTACTCTTGAGGACTAAGATGAAATGCCTCGTTTCCAGTATAAAAGGTTTCCGGTTCTCTATACTCACCATACGAAACACATATTTTACGCTGGTATTCTGTGAGAGGTGCCTCCGTTCGAGCTGACTCATTCATGTTAAACTATACCACTAATATAGCTGCAGCATAGCTCTACCACGTAATGAATTCATATTTGTTTATAGGTTCGTAAAATTGAGCGTGTAATGCCGGTGTAAGAATATCCACTACCCCATATCGTCCCGTGGGTGTCGTAAGAGGCGACATGCAAACAAACCAGGCGATGGGCATTATAGAAATATATAGGAAAAATATAGAAAGCAACGGATAGATCAAAGTACTTATATTACATAACACGCCTACACATTCGTATACTTAGGCCCGTATTAATAAACGTTACTCAACGACAAACTCAAGTGCGTAATCATTTGATACGCCCTCATTACGGAATCAGCATCTCAAGATCGTTGCTAATTAATAAACACATAAAAACAATATCTCAAAACGCTGTACTTAGGAATTGTGTTCAGGACTTGCACCAAGTATACACACTTGAGAGTAGAGTTTTGTTTATTAATCAGTGTGGCACTCAGCTGATATCGTAAACCTAAACCGCATCTTGAGATATGTTTATTAATAAGATCATAACCTCAAGATTGTACTCAAGTGCGTGTACTTGAGCTGAGTAACGTTTATTAATACGGCCCTTAATGTTGCCTGTGACGCTGCTTTTATCAAGGATTAATTACAAAGCGAGCGCTTTGTTGGCTTATTTTCATTACAAAAAATTCCATTACAAAGATGCATATTGTTTAAATGGTTTTAAACTTTAATTTTCGTTTGAAAATCGAATCGTGTTTATTCTTAAATACGAGGTTTACATTTAAGTAAACACAGTTTATATTATTGGTTTTTAATTGGACATTGCTATATGATATCTAAGTTTAGGTTTCAGAAGAGCGTCAAACAAGCCACAAGCCACAAGCCGTCTGGTACTGTTATCGGAACCCCCCTTCCAAATACGTGTACGTTTCTATCCATTCAACAATTGCACTCTATAAAAGTGTATTGTAGCATAGTCGGAGACTTGAGAGAGTTCAGACGACATAGAGAAATTGAAACAGGAAATGGCTATCAGCATTTTCCTTATAACAACTCAAAATAATAAAAAACTGCGGTTGCCGACACACCAGCCAAACATGGCAACTATGGCAAGTACCTACCAAGAAGAATGCAGGTAGCTAAATGTGGCATAACTTGAGGGAGTTCTATGATGAGTAGTGGACTTGTGAAGGGTTGTAATGATGAATTACGATGAAACATTTATTAATTTCAATATCTGACTAAAATATTCCGAATTGTATTAGGTTTGAACTTGGAATAAAAAATACGAATTTCTAAAAAACTGGAAATGTCAAGCTTTCCCAAGAATGCTCGGATTAACGGTTGCCTTGAGGCAACTTACGGAGAGAATATGAGTGCTTGTATCACTTGAATTTCGGTTGAATCTTATTTAGAAATACTTAAGATTACTTGAATATAAAAAAAATTTGGAAAATCCAAAAGTGCACGCCTCATGAGCGATTTATTTAATTTTGATGAAAAAGAAATTGTTTCTCCTCAATACTACAGTTTATCTTCTTCTGTTCCAAATAATTACTCAATAAATCAACAAACTTCTGTTTGCTTGCAATGTTTGAAAGGAATTTGGTTTGAGTTAGTGTTAATAATTTATCTGGCGAAATTTCCACATCGGCGGCTACTTAATTTTATTTCCTACGATATCTCTCGTAAGAATTTATGCCTGTTTTTAGTCGTGTATATCCATCAAAAATGACAGTAGCGTGTAATCTGAAGTGTTTGACGATCAATGTAAAATAATTATGGAGAATTTCGATGTATTTTTTCCATGAGGCCAAACTACATGGTGCAATAACAATCCTTCATCGATTACATAAATGGAATTTAATGTTAGTGCTGGTAGTTGCAGAAATGCATCAAATACCTTATACAGTTCTAATTTAACAGTTTTTCTCATTAATCCATGCTCGTCAAATAAACTTAAAGGAAATGGTGACAATGGAAATCTGAATTCAAACAAATTCCTTTCAAACATTGCAAACAAACAGAAGTTTGTTGATTTATTGAGTAATTATTTGGAACAGAAGAAGATAAACTGTAGTATTACCGAGGAAGATACAGATCTTTTGATTGTTAGACCAGCTACAGAAATGAAAGCAAAATCTGCAAATAAACCTATTACGATAGTTGGAAATAATGTCGACTTACTAATTTTATTAATTTCCCTTTCTGCAGATTCTGAAATCATCTATTTTCTCAAAAACAGTCCTGGAAGAAATGCAAATATTCTGTATTCAATGCAAAATAACCGAGACTTAAAATCATTTTTGCTTTTTGTACATGCTTTTGCCGGCTGAGACACAACAAGCTCTATTTTTAAAAAGGGAAAAAGAATCATCTCTCATAATTAAGAAGAAACCCGAGCTACAGCAATTGATAACAGTTTGTTTGTTATTTTTAACGGACATGTTGAAGCTGATAATTTAAAGATTGGTGATTTGAGGCACAATTTATTTACAGCATCAGCAGCTGCATTTAAAAAAGAAGTTGTATTATATTCTCTACCACCAACAGAATCATTATTGCGTGAACACACAAAACGTGTATACGAGGGTGACACTGAAAGTTCTTAGAAAATCAAAAACTGGTTTGTTCAGTTTTTGATTTTAGCAAGTTATTGGTTTTATTATATCTTTTCAAAATAGTGTCCATTTACATCAATACATCGCTGCATCCAATGGAACCACTGAGAAAAGCACTTTGCCCACTCGTCCTTAGGGGTCTCTTCAACGGCATTTTGAAATGTCTCAATGGTGAGATTGTAAGGACAATATACGTTGCAGTCGTCGAACCCAGTGATGTACGCTTCGAGCGCGTAATCCTCAGCAACAGACCTTCAGATGATTAAGGACCAACTTAACACTCGATTTGTTTCATTCTGTATATAGCCCGAACGCATCTCTTTTCGCCCTAAAGACCAACTCTTTTCTACAGAGTTGCCCCAAAACATAACACCATACATTAAAAGAGGAGTAACATGTCCATGGTAAGCCGTTCAAACTGTGGATGTTTTTTTATACGATAAGGGTGACAAACAAGCACACAGTCCACCTGATGGTATGTGGTTGCTATGGCCTATAGACACCTATATCTATCCTCGATTACGAATCAAAATGCAGATGTGTTGTCACTCGTGAGGACTAAGATGAAATGCCTCGTTTTCAGTAAAAAAAGTCTCCGGTTCTCTACACTTACCATACGAAACACAGCAGCGTTAAACTGCTATTTTACGCTGGTATTTTGTGAGAGCGTGGTCTTACCCCGGTCGAGCCGACCCATTCGTGCTACAACTATACTACATATATAGCTGCAGCATGGCTCTACCATGTACTAGCAGTTTTGGACAACATATAGATCGCATATGGATATTGATTAAGTTTCGAACACAACATTTGTGTATTTGACTTCCAGTTTAGTTGAGAATCAATGTTCAGTCCCAAGAGTTTTGTTGTCTCTACTTGATTAGAAAAAATGAAAATAAGAAGAATCAAATGGCACATCGTACCTAAAATAAGTAAAAACCAATACGGTTTTATACCGCAGCGTAGTACTGAAAACTCCCACTATACCATGATACAGCTTATAAAAACCAAGATTCAAGATAAAAAATTGATCGTACTCGTATCACTTGACATAGAGGGAGCCTTTGACAACGCTTGGTGGCCAGCAATACGATGTGCACTTGCAGAGACCAGATGCCCGATTAACCTGAGGCGACTGATAGACAGCTATCTTGAGGATAGATCAGTGTGTGTCAAATACTCAGGGGCAGAATGAGTCAAATAAACCACGAAAGGGTGCGTGCAGGGCTCAATAGGAGGTCCAATATTTTGGAACCTTTTACTTGACCCACTCCTGCAAGAGTTATACGACAAAGGGGAACACTCTCAGGCTTTCGCAGATGATGTGGTCCTAATTTTCTCTGGAGATATGGGCACTGGAAGTGAAGGAACAAACCAATGTAGCCCTCGCACATGTTTAGAAATGGGGAATCAAAAATAAGCTTAAATTCGCTCCACAAAAATTGAAAGCCATGATTATTACAAATAAGATCAAATATGACTCATCACTTCAGAAAATGGGCGGCGGGAGCATTGGATTGTCCAAAGAAATTAAAATGCCGAGTATTTGTCGACAGTGGACGACAGACTGACCTTCAACACGCATATGAAGAATGTGTGCTGTAAGGTACAAAATCTGTATCGTCAGCTGTGTAGGGCTGTAAAGATTCATTGGGGTTTAAACTCCGAGATTAATAGTAGATTATTTTATTTTTTTATGTATTTTGGTAGTTAAGCTGATTATATTGCATGCGGCCAGCGGATTTTGCCCAGCAACCAATAAACAAATGATTAAAATAATTCGACAAGGTGCAACGCGGGTTCGTGAAAACAAAAATTAAATCGTACAGAACTCTTTCTCTACACTCGGCTCTGCTACTCGCCGGGCTGCTTCCTTTGGATCTGAAAGTCCGCGAAGCAGCCTTGCTTTATTAAATAAAAAGGCTACTCCGGCGAGTGGTGAAGATGCCACACCATGCAGACGAATATGATGTCCTGCAATACATATGCCTGGAGGACGGGGCACAAATTTACCAACGTGATAACAAAGGCCTCAAAATATATACCGACGGCAGTACGATCGAGGAAAGTCGGCTGCGTTATTCATTTGGAATGATGCAGAGGAGACGCGTAGCCAAAAATTTAAGTTATGAAATTTTTGCGCCGTCTTCCAGGCGGAGTTGCTCGCCATTCTAGAAGCAACTAACTACGCGCTAAGAGACCCGGCACAAAACTGTAACATATATAGCGACTCAATGTCTGATATGCAGACAGTTGCCCAAAGCGTTTCCCTCCATCCCCTAGCGGCAGAGACTAGAACGAACATCAGTCAAATAAACAAGCAAGTGAAATACCTCAAGCTTTTTTGTATTAAAGCTCACGCGGGATTGGAGGGAAACGAGAGAGCAGATAAACAAGACAAAGAAGCCGCACTAAAAATAATAATGATGCCAGACTATGAAAAGTGTCCGGTTTCATTCGCTAAGCGACAGATTCGCTTGACGAACGGAATCGGAGATATACTGAAGGAGAAACAGCCTCTACTACCAAAATGTTTTTTCCAGCCATAAATGCCTACCCTATCTGAGATATGTCTTATTCCCCATTTTCATTTCTGCTACTTTCACTCTGCCGTCAGAGCCTTCAAATATTTTAATAACTCTAGCCATTCGCCATTCAAGTGGCTAAGTATTATTATTTCTAACAATAACAAGGTCTCCTATTTTTAGATTCGTATGATCTTTTATCCATTTTCATCTGCTTTGAAGTAGAGCGAGTTAGTCCCTAGAGCAAGCCTTATTGGTTTACGAATTCTAGAAATTTTATATTAAATGGATCATAGAAATCTACCAACAGCTTGGAATGGTCTTTCAGCAGTCATGCTGAAAGACCTTTCAACGTTCACGTCATGAGGACAAATCATCATCATCATCATTATAGCCTTCACAAGTCCATTGCTGAACATAGGCCTCCTCTAAGGAATGCCACAAAGCACGGTCCTGAGCCACCTGCATCCATCGACTTCCTGCATGTCTTACCAGGTCGTCACTTCATTTAGTGGGGACGCCCCACACTTCGTCCGCCGGTACGAGGCCACCACGAGAACATTTTTGCCCCATCGGTTGTCGGTTCTTCGAGCTATAGCGGCCCATTGCCACTTCAGCTTACTACTCCGTTGGGCTATGTCGGTCGCTGTAGTTCTACTGCAGATATACTCATTTCTAAGTTTATCACGCAGAGAAACTCCGAGCATCGCTGAGCGACCTTGAGCTTCCTCATCCGGCCAGCAGTTAAGGACCACGTCTCAGTTCCATAGGTCATCACTGGTAACACGCACTGGTTGTACAGTCTCGTTTTCAAGTTTTGAGGTATACCTGACGACAATATGTGCCGTAATTTCCGAACGCTGCCCAGCCGAGTTGAACCCGTCGATTGACCTCTCGGTCGAAGTTAGACTTACCTAGTCGGACTATTTGTTCCAGGAAAACATACTCGTCAACAACTTAATAATAATAATAAATTTTATTGCTCTAAAACACCCAGTTACATTCACGTTAAAACAAAAGAACATTATAATTATTTGAGACAAAAGGAGACGGCTCAGCTTTGTCTGTAACGAGATACAGATCTCATACAGAGCTGTTTTCAGCCGCTCCCGCCTCCCTGAGGTGTTGTGCAGGAGTCCAAAGTAGCAGGCTCCCATTTACCTGACTTATACTTTTAAACAACGTACAAAGTAATTAAATATGATATAATCGCAAATGCAAAAAAAAAGATTAAAAACGTCAAAGACAAAATAAAACACGGAAATAGAACATATAAAATAAACTTTCCTTTCTTTGAACTGTTATGTGTGTGTGTGTTTGTGTACGTGTACATGTGTGTGTGTGTGTGTGTGTGTGTGTGTGTGTGTGTGTGTGTGTGTGTGTGTGTGTGTGTGTGTGTGTGTGTGTGTGTGTGTGTGTGTACAAAAAGTTTTGACAAAAAGTCCGTAAATGTAAAAACTTAACATAGGGATGTTTCAAATTCTCAGCAAGTTGTCTTTTAACAGAGCCAATTTATATTTGGCTTTGAAGCAATCTATTGACATTTTCATTCTCATGGGTGGAGGAGGTCATTCCAAATTCTCGCTGCAGTGAATTTGAAACAACTCCTATATCTTGCTGTTTTGTGTGCGGGTGTGAAGGAGCATTTGTGTGAGAACGAATACTTCGACAGGAAATATCTTTGATCCAGGTGAGTTTTTCGAAGAGGTATTCTGGCTTTTTGTTCCAAATTACCTTTTGGACTATCGAAGCATAGTGTAATTCTCTCCTAGCGCCCATATTGAGTATGCCTTTTTTATTTAAGTATGGGGTTATAAATTGTCTTCTTGGTACATTACAACAGTATCGAACACATGCATTTTGTACTCTCTGTATTGCTCTTTCGGTATTAGCTGACAATTTAGGGCCAAAGACTGAGCTGCAGTAACTCAATTGTGATAACACCAATGAGTCACACAAGAAAGCGTAGGTCCTCTTTAATATCTTATTTTTGTATAAAGTTTTAAGTTTAAAGTACGAACTTCTTTTGTTGCTCTCCGTCTAGTATACGCCCTAAATTACGAGCGGATCTTACTTGTGTCAAGGTTTCATCTTCTATTTTAAACGTATCCTCGCTGTCTAAAATAGTTTTTATTTGGTTTTATGTGCCCAAAACTAGTACTTGTGATTTAGTTGCGTTTAATACTAGAGAATTTTTTTGGGATCAGGTTTGGATATTATGGAGATCCTCATTTATTCTGTTTATTGCCTCTTTAACATCCCTGGGGTCAAAAGAATAATACAGCTGGGTGTCGTCTGCGTATAAATGGTATTTACAGTGTTTTATTTGCTTAGGCAGGTCTGCTGTGTATAGAGAGAACAAAATAGGACTGAGTAAGGAACCTTCTTACTCAGTCCTATTTTGTTTCTTCTTACTGAGTAAGGAACTTCGAGCTTAGTGCTCCCAACAATTACCGGCATAGATGTGACATGGACGTTATACATGATCTTTGTTTTGTCCATGTTCATCTTAAGACCTATCCGTTGGGAGGCACTATTGAGATCATTGAGCACAGTGCTTAGGTCCTCCAGAGATTCTACCATACGGACTATATCGTCGGCAAATCGAAGGTGAGTGATGTACTCGCCCTTGATGTTAATACCGTATCCTTTCCAGTCCAGAAGCTTGAAAACGTCTTCCAATGCAGTGGTGAAGAGTCGCTTTCTTCTGGACAATAGATCTGCAGGATTTTCATTAGATTTTTTATTTTTTAAAACAACTTTTAAATATAATTAGGAGTAATAGAGAGTGGAAACAATTACGTATCAAATAGCGTAAATTGTTTCTCCACTCTCAGTGTGAAAACATATGATTATTGAAACCTATTAGTTCACAATTTCTATCCATTTGAAAGGCTCTGTTGGTATATAGATTCTAATTTCTACTAAATATGTAAATCAATAGCATATCCCATTCATCAATTGCTTGTTGTAAATACTTTAAAGCATATAGCTGCTGTTGTACATTTGATATGAATTACCTCATAGAGGACGCAGTACCCTTTTGCATAGATGGCAGTTCTAATAAAATGTTTATATGATTGGTTATTAGACGAGATTTGTTATAAAACCTCATTTTAACAATTCTATAGCCTAATTATAAGACTAATTAACAAGAGACAACGTTTCAATAACCGATAATGCATCTACACTTAAATATTTCGTTAAATAAAACAGTTTTGAACAATTTAGAGGATTGGATTTTGTGGCTTGTGTGGACCGTTTGAGTAGTCGAGCACCGGCTCGACTATTAAACACAGTTCACAGTGGACAGTTCAGGGTAGGAAACGAAACACCACGCGCTAGATTTTTTTTTAAAACGCACGCTACTGAGAAATTCTTGACAGATAAACTCAATAACAGATTTTGTTGGCTGAATCGGTATTCCAACCTCATGAGCAGCAGTCACATTTACGACCTCTAGAGGTCTATAATAAAGTTAGAAGTTAGTCTACATCAATAAGGTAGTCAATAATACAGTTAGAATAAAGTGTCAGAGAAATTGATAAACCGCTTTTGCCCTTCCGGAAATGAGAAGTTTTTATGGGCAGTGACTTGAACTAGCTTTTGTTTTGAAAAAAACGCACGCTTTTGCAATAATAGTAGGAATGCTGTTATATTTTTATGGTAAGTGAGGACATCAAAATCAAAGTAACAAAAAACATAGATAATAACAGTAAAAAAATAACTTTTAATAATGAGTAAAAGTCGACTTTAAAAAAATAAAAAGAATTATACAATTTCATTTTCTGAAATCGGTGCAAAGACATCGTCTATAGAAGAAATAAAACCCCGACTTCAGAGTATGAAATCAGTATATTCTTTTTAGTTTGATGCAGTCGGCTTTAACTCTTCATTGAAACATAATTTTATTATTACAATCGTGTAAATAGTTACATTAAAAACCTATTCCTATTTTTTCTTTTTTTTGGTATTGCTACGGATTTTTTTTCACAGGTTTATGTGGGAGCATCCTAAAGTATACCCATTTAATTAAAAAATAATCATCAAAATCGTTTCACAAGTTAAGGGTTGGAACGCCAAGGAAAAGGTATTTGTATGGCCTATAAATGATTGTTCCTTCATGTTACCTGAAGTACACCCATTTAATTAAAAAAAAATATCAAAATCGGTGCACAATTAACAAAATATATCGCTTTATTCTAGTTTTACTGTGGATATCCTCACTACAAAGACTTAGCATTGAGTTGCAACGCTGAGAGCTGTGAGTTGGAATGCCGCAAGGAAAAATATTTGTATGGCCTAAAATGATTGTTCCTTCGTGTTAAAAAAACTACATATCACGTTCGATTTTGATAAATTGTAATCATCTACCATCTCAGCATTTATATTTTTGTACGATAGAAATCAAATATTTAAAATAACCGATTGCACGCAGTGACTTCCATCAATCTCCTCAGACTTTACGAGTTCAACGGTTCTAGTTGAGATTGTTGTATTCAGTTACAAACCTGTCTTCCGAGGTACTCGCGCAAAAGTATACAATCGCTACAACACACTTCTGAAAAAGAAAATGTTAAAGAGGGTCGCAAAAAGATCCAACAACAATGACTAAAACATACCATATAATATAATAAAAAATCAAGCACGTTAGGTCGACATTTAAAAAAATGCACTGGTACATGACTTACACCCACGACATAAAGGTAAATAACCTTTTTTTATTACACAGTTCAAAATAGACGTCTCCAAGAAAACAACATCCTCAACAACACACATACTATAGGCATGCACTTGTTACATAATATGTTAAGTTCTAAAATGGAAACTTTACATGTATTTCATGGAATTCGAAAATGTAATTGAAAATGTGTATTTCCACATAAAAGTAACATTCTTTTTTAATTCTTTAGAATACTTGAGCGATTCAAATGTTAAAAATTTAATTTAGGCAAGTGAAAACCTTGCTTCTGCTCTTTTGTCTAATAAAATATATTATTATTTCAGTTGCAAAACATCCAGTTGCCAGAATATAGCCAAAAGCAAGAATATGCCAAGGAATAATAAGACAGGCCGAAATGGGTTTCAGGAAAATAGTGCTTTTGGCATCTTCGTTTGACAAATCTCTCAAATGCTTAACAAACAAACCACTCTCAATAATATGAAAAACATGCAATTGTAATTGCCTTAGCATAGGGAATCCTTTGTAAAAGTGTATACCAGTCATAAACATACTAATTGGTTGTTTAAACACATAAAGTTGAGGATTTCCATATTCGTCAGTGAAGTTATGTTTATATTTATCATAATAAGGATAGTGAATTATAGTATACTTGTCATAGGCTTGACTGACTGTCGTAATGCTCTGCAACATAGTTTCACATTCTTCACTGTTTCCCCTTCCTACCTCAAGTCCCGATACGGTTTTAAAATGCTTTCTTACCGCAGAGCTTATACATGGCTTTAAATTAAAGATAGTCAGATCGTTCTCGTTAGAAATTTGATATTCGTTGCTAGGATGTGTTGTAAGACTCGACATATTTGATTGGTAATGTATGTTAATCAAATAAGCAAAAGTAATCCAAATAAACATAAAACACCTATACTTTAGCTTATTACACAATGTAGTACCGTGTTGAAAAAGAACGTCCCACATAACTAAAATTGTTCCACATTTGTCTTTTATATGAAATATTACAACAAAAATCATAAAAAACAATATGAATGCTACGCCTAATAATATC